>JAOWBN010104102.1:0-19703 GCA_028565015.1 Pinguicula moranensis
CTCTTTTAATTATGCTACTTTACTGTGTTTCAGCCATAATGAATCCTCTCTGGTGGTTTTGAAGAATGTTGTCAATTTTCTAGAAGTTTCTTGTAAGCTCTTCTGTTTTAATTTAACTTCTATCTTCCTGTTATTCAAGCTCACAAGATCTTTGTATGATTTATGATATCGCAATGCCTCTTTTCCAGGTTCCACTGCCATTCATCTTTGCTATGTAAACCTTGTTGTTCAACAGGCCAGTTGTGGTAATCTTTTCTTTTCAACTCAATTTCCCTCCTAACATAGTGAGCTACATTGGCCTTCAGTTTATATGTTCCAATCCACACATTGTTCAATTTTAGCAACATCAATTCTACACTTCACAAGGGATCAAATTTCACAAAACCAAAACGCAGTACTTCTTGAGATAACTTAGGGGGGGATATAGCATTCACTTACATTGCCTTTCGAAAATTCTTTTCAATTCACTGTGTTTGTTTGTAACCAAAAAGTTTAATGAAGTAGAATGTCACTCCATATGCTCTGCATTGTGAAAATTCAGCCCTTCTCAGTCCTAGGCGGTCGTGTACATTACCTCATTGATATCCTATGTCTGTCATCACACTATCCTCAAGTTCAGTCGTTAAAGGGTATGGTTAGGTTCAATTTCCTAATTGGTTGTTCTATGGTGACAATTGCTTTCCCATCTCTAATTTCCTTGCGGAGTTGAGTCAATTGCCTGGAATTAGTCATGTAGTTTTTGGCCATGGTGTTTGATGGGTTTAGGTGATTCTCCTAGTGCGGTAGGCATGGTCCTTGGTGGTGGTTCCTAACCTCCCTGGTGCGCAGAATCACGCCTCTAGGGAGAGGCTTGGCTATGTGGGGTTGGGGGTTAGTGGCGACGGCTGGTGAGAACCATAGATTCCGATGGAAGGTGGGCTAGTCGGGGACGACACTGGAGCTCTAGGTTAATCAGTGGGTTTATCTCTGGGGTCCTTTCACTTCTTAAAGTATTTTAAAAAGATGACAATATAAAATTGTATTAGCCTTATTTGTTGTGAAATCATGGTATCCATCGTAGGAATTATTTGTCCGGTTGCACACACATAACTTAGAAGTAAATGTAAAGTTACAAATATATTTTTTTGAGTAGCAAGTCTTTTCGTGCGAGCATCCAACATTCACCAAGTTTGCCAGCATACGCACGCACGTCAGAGCATGTTCCTTCACAAAATTTGTGGCGAGCCGGTTTGTAAATTTCTACATTTCTCACTTAGACCAACCGGATTATAATTAAGCCTTGCTTCTTCAATTCAAGTGAAATGAAGTAAAAATAATATGTATAGGGAGGATTGGTTTCTTCTAATTCTCATCGCAGCTTTTGAGAGTGTGTTTGAAAATTTAACAAAATTGTCATTCTACAGTGTTTGTACTATCACATACTTTATTCCTTAGGTCCCTCCTGCCAAAATATGAATCTAGTTGCACGTGAGATGAATGCAGCAGAAGAACAAAGATAGTATGTTGAACTCAGTCTTCTTCACCTATTCTTAAGTGTAACTTAGTACTTCGTAGACCCTTTGCAATTTTTTTATTTTTAAATAATATATTGATGAAATGTTCTTAAAGGCTTAAATGAATTAAATTCAGTACAAAGACATCGGCTGGAGTTTTTTTATTTGAAATCTTTACTACTCAATTTTCATGGTGTGGCGCAAGAAACTAATTATTTCTCGAACTAGGCCGATAAGTCAAGGCTACCTAGAACTAGGGGTGGGCAGGGGATGCGGAGTTTTCGCACTCCGCATTCGCAGACTTTCGCATCCGCAAACTCCGCTTCCGTGCGAAATGCGGAAGCTTTTTGTGCTTTCAGCAATTTTGCGGAGCGGAATGCGGAGCCGGCCTAGAAAAACTGCGGTTTCCGCATTCTACTCCGCAATAAAAATATTAAAAAAATAAAACTAAACCTTGTTTAATTTTAAAATATTAGAAAAGAAAATTAAACCAGTTTATAAGCCCACATTCTTACCAATATATAAACATTATGTAAACATTAAGATTCTCGTTGATAATTCGCCGGCTTCTTCATAGCAGAAGTATCTCCCTCTTCTCGTGACAGTGAATCAATATTACATATAGTCCTGCTAAAGACTAGTCGGATTGATGGACAAAAGAAAGACTTTCATTTCGATTATGCTATCTCTAGTGAAAGTTTTATAGTGAAGGGCAATTGAATAACGCCTGTTTGATATAACGTCAGGACTTCATGGAGCAATGATTATTTGAATTAAAAAGTATAGATCAAAATTGGACAATGTAATTTCCAGATTTCATTTGTGATGTATTATGAGTTTAAATATCCAGTATACTGTCAAATTTTTCAGATTAGGATGATATAACTTATATGCATAGTTTATCCTAAATCCAAAAAGTTTCAGTACTCGCCTTCCCTCTTCTAGTTCTACTATTACTCGGCTTTGATAGTTGGCATATTGGGACTCTCAACTCTGTTGAACTTGTTGCGTATTTCTGTTGAACTTGTTGCATATTTTTTGTTATTTTGGTCGAATTTATTGTGTATTTCTTGTTATTTTGTTAAACTTACTACATATTTCTATGGTTATTTGTAGGTTCTTTTTGTTTGTAATACATAATGTCAGATATTTGTATTTTCTCATTTCTGTATGTTGCAATATTAAATATTTTTACTAAAAAAAATTCTTTAAAAAATCTGCGGAACATCCGCAACCGCTTTCGCATAAAACTTGCGGAGCGAAATGTGGAAGCAAAAACAAATTTCTGCAAATTTGCGGATACGGGCGGTACAGAAGCAGAACTTCCACTGCCCAGCCCTATCTAGAACTGATTTGATGAGGACTATGATATTTTGTAGGTGGTTTAACTTTGGTCGATAAATAAAATAGTATTTTAAAAAAAAAGAATTATATTCCATACAAGATGAGTTCACCAAACAAACCCCGACGTAATGGCCCTAAATTCAATGTCCTTACACCCTGTCCCCGTTTATAACGTCATCCGAACATGCATGTTTCACCAACAATAATTGTTATTTTTACCGTAAAAATGCTTCACGACTTTCGTTTTGCTTTTGTGGGTTTTATTTCCTCAACATCTTTTCCCATGCAAAAAAGAAACAACAAAATAAAGTAAAAAAAAATATAGGCGTGAAAATGGAAATCGGAGCAGCTGCTTCTTTTTCTTCTATGACTATTTTATCTCCAAAAATCAAATCAAATAAAATAAAATAAAAAACTGAAGAAATAGATTATATACCAAGTCGGACGGAAATTCGAAACGTGCCAATATTATAGGGTATACGAATGGGCGGAACATAGAGAGGGGGGTAGATTTGTGTGACGGAAGTTTCAAAAATTCCGTCATCGTTGACGGAGACAACGACGCAATCTGAAACGTTTTAACGGAATTCTATGCCCATAAAGCATCTTAATCGTCATCACCATTCACCACCACCACTCACTCTCACAACACACAAAGTAACATTCCTCTATATATAAACAACTATGGCAGCAGAAAAAGTGCAACGAGAAAGCGGATAATTCTGCTGCGGCCCTCTTCCAGCACACGATAATCGTACGTGCGCAGAGAGGAAGAGAGAGAGAGAGAGTAAGATGGATCGCAGAGTTTCTCCGAGCTCTCAGAGACTTCTTTCTTGTCAGTAGAGACGCTGTTGGTGAAACTGCGAGAAGTTCGAGGATTATACAAGTTTTGAGGTTAGTTAATCAACTCATTGACGGAGTTGGGAGAGGGATTGGCGATTGGGAAAGAAGATAAAGCTATGGCGGAGGGGAGAAAGAGAAAAGATGCTACAGGAGAATCGGAACCGTCTATATCCTCAGTTCGGCCTAAAGTTCCTCGCTTAGATATGGTGGCGCCGGAGAATTCGACTTCCTCGACCTGCGAAAGCTCTATTCCTGATCAGAATTTAGCGTCTTGTTGCTCAAGTAACGGAGCTAGTGTATTGTCTAAGCGGAGTTCAGATTTCGTAGATCTGGAGGTATATATTAATACTGATGAAAATAATATAGTCCCACTCCCATCACGCTATTTAATGAGGCAAGTTAAATGGGTTGAAGGAGTACGGTTGCTGATTGGTTTTTCCTGATAATTATAAAAATTCTTGAACGATTTGAAATTTGAACTTCTTTTCAGGAGATTGGGGTGGCGGAGAAGTTTTTTGCGACGCCGGCAGGTGATACGGCGGATTCCGGTGAGAGGTAAACCTGATTGATGGGTCTTTTCAGCTCCACTGACGCATCCCTTCATTTCAAAATTTTGAATCTCGGAAAAATGTCTTCTGAAATCCTTCTCCAGTGCTCCCGTTCAGTTCTATGAAACTTAATTTTCTCCACGCCGAATTACTTTCTCCACGAGTTAGCAATTATCATTGATAACTAAAACTGAGCAGGCCCTATTTTGCCAGAAGGGAAAAGACGCCTTCCGGCGAGGTCGTATCCGAGTCTGACCAGCCGGAGTTCCCAACAAGGCGAAACAGGCCAGAGCCAAGCCTCGGTTCTACGGCGACGACAAAATTGCCAACCGAAGATGAACTTGACAAGTTCTTTGCTGCTGCTGAAAAGGAACTCCAGGAACAATTCATCGACAAGTAACAACTTCTCTCTCGCCCCTTTATTGTTAACATACAGAAACCTAATTTTACAAGTATTTTGACCTCTTGCGCTTGAACGATGCAGGTACAACTATGACATTGTAAATGATCAGCCACTGGAAGGGCTCTACGAGTGGGTTCGAGTTCAGCCATGATTCGGATACGGACAGGAAACAAATTCCTGGTCAGACCTCTTCCCACCCCACTCATGTAAACTTTGGAGTAAGGTTTCTTGATTTTGTTATCTAGGTTTTACCTTCTTGTTTCAGCTGAGATGTACAGAGAACTACTTGTCAATACAATTGGGAAATCCGTCTCCCTTTTAGAGAACGATCAAGCATTTCAATAAAAGGTTTCCTTTTTCGTTTTCCCATCTCCGCTGTGTACTGAAAAGTATTTATTTATTTTTTTCTATTTTTGCCCTGATTTATGCACTGCAATTCTCTGATGCTCGTGATCCTGCCAATCATAGTTTTCCTCAACAACCATTAGCGCAGTGTTCTGCCAATTTTTTATGCTTTCCATTTTCAATATCCCCCAGCTCGGTTTTCCTCAAATCCAATTTCCCACCTCCCCCTTTTTCTAATACGTTTCCACAGATGCAAATGCAGGAAATAGTACAAACTGGTCATGTGGAATTATCCTCTGGTTTTTCTGTTCGAGGTTTTATAGTAGTAAATAAAACTTCATTGCGATCAAAATGAGCAAGTTAGAAGGTGTGGGGGGTCCATGTGTTAAGTCTCGAGTGTTCCTGGACTGGACCACCTCTTGAATAATCTTGTTTCGTTTTGTTTTGTTTTGTTTTGTTTTTAACACCATTTGTGTGCATTACAATGTGAGTTAATGTGGGGATTGGGATAGAAATTGCTTTTTCACAAAGGAAAGGCAACAGATGGACTGGACGGGGGCCACCGGGAGACAACAGTGGTCCAATTTTTTCCTTCATAAATGCTTGAAAGAGATGGCCTACACGTTTTCTTTCTCTGCATGTGCCTATGGCGTTATAGGCCATCTTTCCCGACTGACTAATCAAACATGGGAAATCAATCTGAAATGGTATAAAAAAAAATTTTATTATTTACTAGTTTAGAAAATAGAAATGGTTAGTTGGTAAATATATTATATATGTACGTATGAGAAGAAAAGAGAAGGCACATAAATATATTGGGATTCGACATTGTGGGAGTGAGTGATATAATGATTGGAACATGCAATGTCAGAACACAAGGTGTGGAGAAATTTTTTATTTATTTATGATTACTTAATTCATATTTAATAACAATTGTACGAAATCTGCCTCTCTGTCTGTCTTCTGTACAATTTCTCTGTTACATGCTTTAGTTTCGTGTAGAGCCACCACTCAAAGGGAAACATCGTTCATAATGCTTTGTTGTTACAAGAAATAAGGCTTGATCTTGTAACAAATTAAAGAGGAAAAAAACATCAGCATAGCATGTTCCCGCAAAACTTCGTTTTCTCCCCAATCAGAAAACGATCCGACGACATAGCAACTATCAGGTGGCTAAACCAATCACTAATCACATGGCTGAATCAGGGAAACCATGCCTACGATATTTTTGGAGCACCATTAATTAATGGTTTCAGAATCACACGTCTTTTGGCTAGAGACATGTGCAGTGCAGTTCAGAGGCGAGTATGATTTTGGGATCACAATCGAAGACAATGCATGATGCTAGTTATGATTTTGTACGATATGCCCAAAAGCCAAAGGTCCAAAGCCATATGGAAAATTATTTAAATGTTGGTTTACGTCTCCACGCGTAGCGTCAATGGGAAAATCAAGTTTGATGACCGCCAAATTAGATTATTTTGAACTTACAACGTACACGGAGACAAATTGGATTTATTAAAATTTACGCTGGGTTTTCAGAATTATTCGGTATGTTAGACTCCTTGGACTGGGGTTGGGCAACAGAACTTCAGCTTTCGCACCGCGCCCATTTTTCATTTTTGCGGAAATTCATTTTTTGCTTCCGCTTTCCGCTCCGCAAGTACTATGCGAAAGAGGATGTGGAAGCAGAAGTTCCGCTATATTTTTCAAAAAAAAAATCTGCAAGCATATTACCCAGAATAAGATGAAGAATCGGAGATCTCAGCATTATGATAAATTCCACAGGGCATATACATTTATGATTGCCACAATAATAAATTTCCAACCCTCATCGTCCTGGTACTCCTTCGCGACCCTACTATCCGCAATGACAACATCGTCACCAACAGTAGCATAGGCCTTCAACTTCTCGCTGCTCGACAAAAAAAATTACAACCAAACAAGCATGCGACCGGCTATATTATCCATTCAGCTGTTCTTCTTTCCATTAGTCTGATCAAGGACCAAAGGTTGCTGTTTGATTTGGATAAGCAGGCAGGGACAGGCTCCTCGAGCAAAAAGGAGGTTAAATAAATTACATTCTTTTGATGTTGAAAATGTGATTTAACTTTCATTTCAGTAGAGCACTGTTAAGAGATTTCAAGTATATATTTATATTTTTAGATTATTATTATTTTTAATAATTAATATATTATTGCATAGCGGAATGCGGAAACTGCAGATTTGCGTAGCCAGTTCCAAATTCTGCTCCGCAAATTTGTGAAAACTTCAAACATCTTCCGCATTCCGCTCCGCTTTCGCGCAGAAGCGGAATTAGTGGATGCGGATGTGGAGTACGAAAACTCCGCATCTGCTGCCCACCCCTACCTTGGACTGACATGTTGTTACAAAAAAAGAACTCTAGATCACTTATTGAGTTTAACTGCTTCAAAGAAATTTCCTTTGGGTTGGAAATTGGACAAAGCAGGTACCTTTAAAGGAAGCGGTTTCTCTTGGAGGCTTCTACGAAACTAAGTGCCTACAATAGATAACCTCATTAGTCGAGGGATCAATTTAGTAGCAAGTACACTATGTCCTAGCGACAACAAGGAGAATTGAAACAATATTGTTGGTGTCCCACAACGTTTGTGGACAAAGGAAATATAAGAGATAAATAAACATGTGAACTACAAACTAAATACCTTAAAACTAAGGTTTTTAGGGAGTGGTTCACTGTCATGGTATCAAAGCGAGGTTGGGTCTGCAGCCCCCCCAAAAAAGAATCAATAGCCTATGAGACCCGCAATCGCACTAGCCCGGCCGTATGAAATATGGACCTGTGAGCGCAAAAGTGTCGATTGCGAGGTACAAAGCCTACAATACAAGTCTTAATAGGGCACGCCTAGTTGAAATTGAGGGGGAGTGTTGGTGTCCCACACCGTTTGTGGACAAAGGAAAAATAAGAGATAAATAAACTTGTAAACTACAAACTGAATACCTTAGGACTAAGATTTTTCAGGGAGTGTTTCACTGTCAGTGATGATGATGGCACAAACTCCAACAGAGGACCTAACAAACTTTCATCTTCCCAATGATAATTATTTATATTAAACAATAATTTTTTTTACAGTGTTTGAGGACCTATCCCTCTCATTTACAAGCAATTATATATAATTGAAGAATGTGAAACCCAATATCAGATCAGATATAGCCCAACTTCAAAGACCAAGAAAAATATTCAGAAGAGGCCCGGAAGAAGAATAAAAGCCTCCTAACAAGTGAGTTGGGACAGATCCAAAAAAATAAATCCGGGGGGACCAAAAAAAGTGTTGAAAAAAATTGCATTTAAAAATATACACACAGGCACACACATATATATATATAAATTCAACATATAATTTATTTTAGGGAAATCCTTGGTGGGATCATGGACCCCCAGAATACTCCCTCCTCCGCCACTACAAGTGAGATAAGAGACTCGGTGCATAAAAAGCTCTTTGTATAACAGTCACTAAGTTATTGCAATTCTACCTTACTGTAACTATTTTTTGTAATACAGTTTCTCTATAGAACAACCGTTGTTTTAGTTTCTTTGTTCAATGTATTATAGGCTATTGAGTAAGCAATAGCTTACTTGTTTGAGCGCCAGTCAAGTTTCTGGCGTAGGTCCAATTTTATGGGCAGGCTTGAGTGAGAGTTATTGTAACCTATATCAAACTACCAGATCTCAGAGTTCTTAGTGCAACAAGTGAATCCAAACCTATATGGTCAATGTGGGCGTAGGCATTTGCAGAACCACGCTAAATATCAGAAGTCTTTACAGCTTTTGTTTATATTTAAGTTGAATTCAAACTAATAGGCATATCCAAAGCCAAGATCTTAGGTAATAAAACTGCATCTCTACAGCATTGTTTAAGAGTAGCTATACGATGGCTTGAAATGTTTACCAATGCAACACTAGTTTGAAATTTATCAACATGTTCATTCAATTTTTAAACCTTATTCCACAATCAAGTTTATGATATGACATGCACAACGTTTTTTTATAAGCCAAAATTATATAAATGAAAAAATATTTACAGAGTTGTTTCAGCTATGATCCTACCCCTGTTTCTATGCACCAAAAGCTAATTACAAACTATGCATACATACATTGGTATTTCGGATCCAGTCTGAAATGGCGTAATCAAAGCTATTGTCTTTATCTTAGAATTTGAACCATTTCCAGCATTCTACCTGTAGCCTCTGAAATGTGACATTGATATTAACTTTTGCACTGTTGAAATGGGCCTGATTTCTCAAGTTCCATATTGACCACATCAAGGCTATCTAGGGTATTTTCCATGCTTCCTTTGGTATGTTTTGTGGTTGCAAATTCATGTACTGTGTAAGGCCTGGTACCTGTGTTGAGGCTGTGTGGATGGACAACCACTCTGCTAGCTCTGACCAGAGGTAGGTACTATCTACACATTCATGAAAAATGTGTTGGAAATCTTCAGAATCCTCCTTACATAAGCCACATTCTATCCTTTGATCTGTTGGTATCACCCCACTGTGTTAAAGATTTCTTTTCGTTGGTACTCGATTCTGCATCAATCTCTAGGTAAATATTGAGACTTTCTTTGGGATATGCCTACTCCATGCCTTGGCTAGCTGCTGCATTTCTTTGGCTGTGTATTGAGTTGGCTCTGTACAACTTAGTTGAGCATAAGCATCCTTCACCGTGTATGCAACGTTCCTGCCACCTATATAAGTGTACGTGTCTCTGCTATTTTCCTGCAACTCAACATCGTTTAAACATAGAGTCAGTGCTTCAAAATCTCTCCTATTCCCCTCAAGAAGTTGTCTTATCCACTCCCAAGACCATATTCACTCCCCTTCTACCAATTTCCCATTATCAGCAACTACGCTGCCTCTCATTTTGTCTGCCCTATATAGTCTCTGGAATATTTGACCTAATGTGGAGGTCCCTATCTATTTATCTTCCCATAATTTAATATGTGCCCAATTCCCCACATTAGCCCTCATGTGGTCCTTAACCAAGGTCCTTCTAATGTGTTTTGTAAATCAATCCACCTTCTTGATGCATATGCATTCCCCCTTCTCCTTCCTCTTCTCACTGAATCTTCCTCTTGCTTCCCCAAACTCTCTCGATCCTCCCACGGCTAGTAGCCCCTCTTTCCTGTATTTATGTCTTTGTAAGTCTTTCTACAACCCCTTTTTTTCACTCAGAATTCTACTTCTCCACTTACCTAGCTTAGCTTTGTTAAAAGCCCCTAAATTTCCAATGCCCAATCCGCCCTATCTCATGGTTGACATATTTTCTTCCAAGAAAGCAAGCAGATTTTTTTTGTTCGGGAGTGCTGCTCTAAAAAATGGTTCTTAGAAGGCTTTCTAATTTTTGGATTACTGTTCTAGGGCTAGGTAATACGCAAAATAGTAGGATGGCAGTGAAGCTAGTACCGAGTCAATGAGCAATGTCTTACCTCCAACCGATAAGCACCTATTCTCCCAAGTTCCAAGCACCTTGTTGAATTTGTCAATAACACATTTCCAAGTGGCTGTTTTTAGTAGATTGGCTTCTACTGGGAGTCCAAGGTAGGAGAAAGGCATGTCACCTTTCTTGCAATGCAGAAATTCGGCCATGTCCTCTAAGGTATTTTCTAGTACGTTGGTTCCCATCAATTTGCTCTTGCTGAAATTTATTTTCATCCGGGAAAGTAGTTCAAAATTATGTAGCAATGTTATAATAACTCTTACATTTTCCCAAGTAGCCTGGCTGAAGAAGATGGTATCATTTACGAATTGGAGGAGTGATATACTCATTTTGCCCTCTCCTATTTCCAGTTGTGTGAGGAGATTCTTATGCTTTACTTCTCTGATCAAGGTTGAGAGGCCTTATGCCGCCATCAAGAATAGAAAAAGGGATAGTGGGTCACCTTGTCTAAGGCCTCGTTGCGGTTTGAACTTTGAGGTCGGACTACCATTCAAAAGTACTGAGATTGTTGCTGATTCTAAACATGCCTTTGTCCACCATAGCCAGCATTCAGGAAAATTCATTTTTCTCATCATCTCTTGTAAGTATTTCCAGTTGATCATATCAAATGCCTTCTCAAAATCAATCTTGAATATAAAAGCTGCTTTTTTGGTCTTCTTTAGGTCATCGATCACCTCATTTGCAATAAAATGCTATCTACAATCTGCCTCTTCCAATGAATCCCAACTGATTTTTTGCTATTACATCATCCAGAACTAGAGTGATTCTATTGGACAGGATTTTTGAGATGATCTTGTAAGTCGTTCCTATCAGAGTGATATGCCTATAATATGAAATTTGTAGAGGGTTGTTGTTCTTCGCCACCAAGGTGATGTGTTATGCATTGTCACCCTTCACTATCTTGCTATTTCTACAGATTTTTTGCATCATTCGACATATATCTTGTTTCATCAAGGGGAGAAAATGCTTGATGAAAGCAAAATTAAGTCCATCTAGGCCCAGACATGACAAAAAACAAAAATGTTCAAAAACCAAGTTTTCCTAGAAAGCTCACAAGGCCGAGCTTATAGAGCCAAAGAAACCTAAAATGACTAGAAGACCTAATTCTACTAGGAGACTACTATTGGCCAACTAGATAAGGCAAATTGAAGACTTTCCTTGGACAATAACAATCCAAGATAAACTAGGACTCTAACAAATCTATCCAATTCCAAAAATCAAGGAATGACATGACAAAAAACAAAAATGTTCGAAAAAGTTCTAATGCCGCACGCAGCCAATGCCCTGCATGTATCTTTCCTGCGCTAGGCATGCGCCCGATGTACGTTAGGTATGCACACGATACGCGTTGGGCTTGTACACCATGTCCGCCAAGTCCACACCTGATGTGATACAGCTTGAGTGTCCCACTAGTTTTTGCTTTCAGCAGCAAGATCCAGTGCCTTCAAAGATTCCAGTAAGTTGTTTCTCCTATTTTGTAAGTCACAAGGATCGTCTTGTTCCTTTTTTTACCTATTCTTTCAGCAGTTGTGTTTTTTGCTTAAATCTGAAGCCTACATAGATGTTTATTTCTGGATCACTCCATGATATCCTAACCAACTCATTGAATTCTATCATCTTTAACCAACAGTCTAGAACTTTTAATGGTTTGTGCCCCCGGTTTTGGATTTGAGAGCTTAGCTTGACTGGATAGTGGTCCGAGTCCTCTCTGTCTAGTCTTGTTTGTACCCAAGACATGCCATTACCCAGCCATTTATCATTCACCAAAAACCGGTAAGTCTGCTCATTGCCTTGAGGGAATTAACTGCCTTCTGATCATCCCCAGGTCCTGCAGTATCTTAACAGTTACAAATTGTCTGAAGGCACAGAGTTCAGTTTCACTTGTATTATTCGACGTGCTTTTTCTTTCCTTTTTATCCAACACCGCATTGAAATATCCTATAATGCACCATTTGTCTTCATCTTTTCCTTGCTTAAGTTGGAGTAGCTGGTTCCATTGCAGTTGTTTATCCACCAGAGCTGTTGGCCCATAAATATTGATAATGTGAGATGCCTCTTCTTCTCCAACCCACTTTGCAGATACTCGTGGAACACCTTCAGCATCCACAATGTTTATTCTAATGAACTTGTTTTTGTTCCAGATGCACAATAATCCACTTGATAGTCCATTTGAGCCCTTGTAGATTCAATCAAAGTTACTATCATACCATAGAGAGTCACTTAACTTCTTGCTAACAGTAGCCTTCTTAGTCTCTTGGATGCTCAAAAAATCAATGTTGAGCTGAATCACTAATTTTCTGATTGTTCTTCTCCTTTCCTTGTCTTCTAGTCCTCTGACGTTATAACTAAGGAGCTTCATTGATTGCTGTTTTGGTTTCTCTTCCCTTCAATCCATTGTGTTTTCTATCAGCTTCAACTTTGTCGCTTTGTGCAATTTCAATCAGGTCAATGGTTGTTTGATCTGGGCTTTGATGGTACTGGATTCCCAAAGCTATCCCAAACTGCATTGTGGCTTGTGCATCCATTGGTGCATGTCCTAAGTTTGTTGTTGCTATCCCACTGTCAGTCATTGAAGTGGTGAATTTGGGGTTTCTGTTCTAGGGAACATTTAGTTTTTCCTATGCTTTTTTCGGGGGGTTGGCTAATAGGATATCCCTCCAGTCTTCCAATATCTATTGGTTCCTACTTTTTTGCGTTGTTTTCTTTCTTATTTGATTCTCTGCTTTGCTCATCATTCCCATCTGCTATGAAGGAGTGTATATATTTTTCAATCGTAGCAGTCTTTTGTGATATCTGGTGCTTAGAGTTTCTCTTGCTATCCTAATTTCTCTCCTTGCCCTGTAACCTGGGTGGATCAATTAATCCGATGTGCTCTCTCTTGTTGCACTTTGTACCAAATCGAAGATTATTGTAGCTAGTTTCTCCTTTATTTTGTATTCCTTTCTAGTGTTTTCTGTCTTCAAATTCCTATTTTCTGTGCTCACTGGTTGCACTGCTGATATTTGTTCTTGCTGATTATCTTGTAGTGTCTCCTTCCTTTCTGTTTTCACACCATCTGCTTTGTTTTGATCTCCCTTCAATATCCCTTCTACAGTCACTGTCAGGTGCTCTGAATTATTTTTCAATGCCTTCAATTGAGATTCAAATGAGTTGTCTCTATTGCCTAGTTGTTGGCTCTCTGTCTCATCTAACTCTTTAGTTCTTTGTATTGTATTTTGTGCTTGGGTTTTTGGTACCATAGATAGTACATCTTCTTGTAGTTACATTTCCTGTTTTTTCGTTGCACTGTCAGACTCCCATTCTTTGTTACTTAGGGGTCTGCCCTTACAAAAGTCTCCAAAACTTACCAGCTCTATGTTGGATCTCCAGTGGGTGAGGATTGTTCTGATTTGGTGAGTTTCCTTGTTTTTGCGGGTGCTGCGTATGGGAGTTCCCTTCTGAGTATGGATAAACCTGATTTATCGATGCTGTTTTCTGTACTCTTTTTTCTTTTTCAGACCATCCATTATCTATATCAATCTCTTCTTAATTGCATTCATCTCTTGAGGAGTCATGTGATGATCCATCATCATTCCAGTTTTCTAACTTAAACTTCTTTCACCAATCTCAATTATTCTTATGCTATGCACTAGTCCGTCTATTTTCACCGTTAGAAGTTGGTTTATTGTGATATCAAGAGTCACTTTGATGAGAATTTGTGCTACTTCCAAGCATAGTTTTGTGTCCATTGCAAATGATGCTGGAAGAGTCATCATTGACAATTCTTTTAACTTTGTGTTACTAATGGACTAGAGCAAAATAACTCTATTAAATTCCAGTGCTTCTAGTTAGTGAAGTTGCTGAAATTCAATACATTAAATGACGCAATGCATATTGGGTCGCAACGAAAATGGCCTCTTTGTATACTTACAAGGGTAAGGCCGCGTACATTTGACCCCCTAGACCTCAACCTAATTGGGAATATACTAGGTACGTTGTTGTTGTTGTATGTCATCTTGTCAGGCTTGGTCCCGAACCAAAGTCGTCATATCCAAATTCTGCATCGAACGTTCATTAAGAAATGCCTCATTGTGCGATGGAAATGAAGTCTGTTTGCCCAATATCTCAAAAGTGCTCGCGAACTTGCCAACTCCCATCTATGCGCATGCCATCGGCAATTTGCGCACATCGTTCGTGCTGGGGCGTGTAGCAGGATGCCTTGCGCTCCAAAGCATCATCGTTCGGCCCTCAATACGCTAGGGAACCACGCCGAGGCCGTGCCAGGATTCACTGCTGTGACACGTTATAACTAGATAACCGCATTCGACATTGTCTGTTGCCATCATTCCTCCTCCATCATATTATTCCTTATGTTATCACACACTGGGTTACCGGTGACATATGAGATGTTGAGTCTAAATGGATGCTAACTTCACAAAGTCGTACCTACATAATTAACTGCTTCTTTTGTTATTACATAAGGAATAATTAATTGTTTCTAAAGTTCGGCCCTTGGATCCTTTTTACTTTTCAGTAGACTAGCCATCTGAGTAAGTACAAACTTCCGTTGAACTTGAGCATTTTTACACCTACAGGTAGAAAGATTAATTATCCCGTTCTGACGACGTGGAAGTTAGCGTGCCACGACAATGAATTTATACGGAAGCTGCACATATTTATTAGCATTTCCTAACTTGCCACTTGCAACATTTAATGCAGTACAAAACTCTTTTTAGCACTTCATTAAAAAAGAAGGAACGCTCTTGAAAGTTAAGGGTCCAAATAAATAATTAAATATAGAAGTTGTTCGCAAAGTAAGTAAGAAATATTTGTATAAATAGACCCCCCTGAAACCTCTTGGAGATAACAAACGAACCGTACCTTTTCCCCAGCACAAGTAGAGCTTCACAAATGGCTCGTGGCAACCTAGTTTTCTCCACCCTTTTTCTCGCCGGATTTTTCCTCTTCATCCTCGCCCCAACCACGACGGCCGAGTCATTCTTTGATTTTTATCCTAGTGTTGGCATTTACGTGACTGGCAAAATCTGCTGCACCACGACCGGAAGATGCTCTTCGGAAGATGACAATGGAGTTGGCGGAGTTGTCCATTCCATATTCGATAAGCACAACGGAACTGGCAATAGGATTGGGATTCAGATAGGAAATGACGACGGGACATATTCAGTCCACATGCCGCCTAAGGGTCAGAATCATGTCTGGCTCAGCAACCATGCATTGACTTACAGGGCTCAGGTACCCGTAGAAAACTGCACCTTGCTCAAGCAAAAGGGAATTGCTTACGCCAAATCCATTATTTTCGACCTCTCTAAGAAAGCGGTCTATTATTATGGGTCGCCTGTCCTAGAATGACAGACGATTGGCAATCCCTGGATTCTTCTCCAAGTTGATAAACTAAGATGTGTTTCATTTGCAATCGTAATATGTCGCGGCATGAATGCATGGATGGTCTTTCAGCTGCGATAATACATGTAATATGTCGTGTTTCATGTTTGAAATAAATGGAGAAGAAAGTTATCTTTCGGATTTGTATGCTTTACGCCTACGAGTACGCCCTTTAGTCCTGCTAAAAACTCGAATGACAAATAGAGTAAAATAATCACCACGCCACACTCATTATGAAGTTAAAAAAATGAAGAAAAAATGGTCGTGGTGATGATGGTAGAAACCCCAACAGAGGACCTAACAAACTTTCATCATTCCAACAATAAATTTTTATATTAAACAATAATATACACTTTTTGAGGACCAACCCCTCTCATTTACAAGCAATCATATATATTTGAAGGATGTGAAACCCAAGCAGATATAGCCCGAATCCAAAAACCAAGACGAATATTTAAAGATGCCCTTGAAGAAGAATGAAAGCCTCCAAACAAGTGAGTAGAAGCAGAGCCAATAAAATAAATTCGGGGACCAAAAAAGTTTTGAAAAAATTGCTTTTTAAAATACATATATACTTTTAAATTCAACATATAATTTTTTTGGGGAAATCCTTGGGGAATCATAGACCCCCGGAACGCCCCTCCGCCTCCACCGCAAGTGAGACAAGAGACTCAGTGTGTAAAAAGCTCTTTGTTATTGTAATTCTGCCTCACTTTGACTATTCTTTGTTTTATAGGCTATCGAGTAAGCAAAAGCTTACTTGTTTGAGCGCCAGTTGAGTTTCTGGTGTAGGTCCAATTTTATGGGCAAGCTTGAGTGAGAGTTATTGTAATCTATATCAAACTGCATAGAGTTTTTTTAGTGCAGCAAATGAATCCAAACCTATATGCTCAACGTGGGCGTAGGCATTTGCCAAACCACGCTAAATATTGGGAGTCTTTATAGCTTCGTTTATATTTAAGTTGAATTCCAACTAATAGGCATTTCCAAAGCCAAGATCTTGGGACTGCATCTCTAAAACATTGTTTAAAAGTAGCTATATGATGTCTTGAAATGTTTTCCAATGCAACACCAGATCGAACTTTATCAAAAAGTTCATTCAATTTTTTTAAACCTTATTTCACAATCAAGTTTATGATATGACATGCACAATGCTTTTTTTATAAGCCAAAATTATATAAATGAAAAATATTTACAGAGTTGTTTCAGCTATGATCTTACCGCTGTTTCTATGCACCAAAAGCTAATTACAAACTTTGCATACATACATTGGGATTTTGGATCCAGTCTAAAAAGGCATAATCAAATCTATTTATTTTATCTCTAAATTTGAATCATTTACAGCAATATTGTAGCCTCTGAAATGTGTCATTGATATTTACTTCTGCACTGTTTAATGGGCCTGATTTCTCAACTTCCATATTGACCACATCAAGCCTATCCAGGGTATTTTCCATGCTTCCTTCGGTATGTTTTGTGTCGAAAGATTCATTTACTATGTAAGGCCTGGTAACTGTGTTGAGGACGTATGGATGTACTGCCACTCTGCTAGCTCTGACCGGAGGTATGTACTGTCTACACATTCATGAAAAATGTGATGGAAATCTTCAGAATCCTCCTTACATAAGCCACATTCTATCCTTTGATCTGCTGGTATCACCCCACGGTGTTGAAGATTTCTTTTCGTTGGTAATTGATTCTGCATCAATCTCCAGGTAAATATTGAGACTTTCTTTGGGATATGTTTGCTCCACGCGTGGGCTAGCTGCTGCATTTCTTCAGGTATGTATTAATATGGCTTTGTACAACTTAGTTGAGCATAAACATCCTTAACCGTGTATGCACCGCTGCTGCCACCTATATAAGTGTAGGTATCTCTACTGTTTTCCTGCAACTCAACATCATTTAAACAAAGAGTCAGTGCTTCAAAATCTCTCCTCTCCTCTCCCCTTTAAGAAGTTGTCTTCTCCACTCCCAAGACCATATCCACTCCCCCTCTACCCATTTTGCATGATCAGCAACTACCTTTCCCCTCATTTTGTGTATGCCTTATATAGTCTCTGGAATCTCTGACTAATGTGAAGGTCGCTATCCATTTATATTCCCAGAATTTCATATGTGCCCCATTCCCAACCTGAGCCCTCATGTAGTCCTTAAACCAAGGTTCTCTAATGTGTTTTGTAAGTCAATCCAGCTTCTTGATGCATATGCGTTCCTTCTTCTCTTTCTTCTTCTCACTGGATCTTCCCCATTGCTTCCCCCAACTCTCTCAATCTTCCCACGATTAGTAGCCCCTATTTACCGCATTTAGCTCTTTGTAAGTCTTTCCATATTCCCTATTTTTCACTCAAAATTATACATCCCCATTAACCTAGCATGGCTTTGTTAAAAGCCCCTAGATTTCTAATACTCAAACCCCCTGTCTCGTGGTTGACTTATTTTCTTCCAAGAGATCCAACAATTTTTTTTGTTCGAGACTGCTGCCCCAGAAAAAGGTTCTTTGAAGGCTTTCTAATTTTTGGATTACTGTTCTAGGGGCTAGGTAATATGCAAAATAGTAGGATGGCAGATAAACTAGTACCGAGTTAATGAGAAATGTCTTGCCTCCAACCGACAAGCACCTATTCTCCCAAGTACCAAGCACCTTGTTGAATTTGTCAATAAAAGGTTTCCAAGTGGCTGTTTTTAGTGGATTGGTTCCTACTGGGAGTCCAAGGTAGAAGAAAGGCATGTCACCTTTCTTGCAATGCAGAATTTGGCCATATCTTTTAAGGTATTTTCTGGTAAGTTGGTTTCCATCAATTTGCTCTTGCTGAAATTTATTTTCATCCGTGAAAGTAGTTCAAAATTATGTAGCAATGTTTTGTAGCTCTTACATTTTTCCAAGTAGCCTAGCTGAAGAAGATGGTATCATCTGCGAATTAGAGGTGCAATATACTCATTTTACCCTCTCCTATTTCCAGTGGGGTGAGGAGATTCTTATGTTCTACTTCTCTGATCAAGGTTGAGAGGCCTTATGCCACCATCAAGAATAGAAAAAGGGATAGTGGGTCACCGTTGTGGTTTGAACTTTGAGGTCAGACTACCATTCAAAAGTACTGAGATTGTTGTTGATTCTAAACATACCTTTGTCCACCATAGCAAGCATTTAGGAAAATCCATTTTTCTCATCATATCTTGTAAGTATTTCAAGTTGACCATATAAGGCCTTCTCGAAATCAATCTTGAATATCAAAGTTGCTTTTTTGGTCTTCTTTAGGTCATCGATCAACTCATTTGCTAGTAAAGAAGTTAGCAAAGAGACCCTTGGAACATTGCCAAGCACCACTGAAGTGAATCCTAAGGAGCAGTGCCAATCTATAACCTTGAGAAGCGGGAAAGAGGTAGAAATCATGTCCAATGATACCTCACCAACAAAAAAAGAAGAGGCCACAAAGTTAGAAGAAAGTATACCTTGGAAAGAGGAAGAACCTAAATCACATGTCCCATTCCCACAAAGATTCAAACAAGGAAAACTGGACAAACAGTTCTAATTTTTTTTGATGTTTTTAAGAAACTGCATATTAACATTCCATTTGCAGAAGTTTTGGAGTAGATGCCATGCTACATAAAATTCATAAAAGATATTTTATCCAACAAGAGGATATTTGGGATTATGAGACTGTGGATCGCATAGAGGAGTGCAGTGCCATCCTCCAAAAAAGTTTCCATCGAAGCCAAACAATCCAAGGAATTTTCTACCCCCCTACTCTGTTGGAAATGCTACATTTGCTAGAGCTTTGTGTGATCTAGGTACAAGCATTAACCTTATACCATTGTCTATTTTTCAGAAGCGGGGATTAGGTAAAGCCAGGTCCACAACAATC
>JAOWBN010104213.1:0-19695 GCA_028565015.1 Pinguicula moranensis
CCGTCTTTTCGACTTTGAGCGACCATGCTTGCTCTGGCCTTCCTTAGTTCTGCCTCTGCCCCTACCCTCTGTACTGAGTGTGTTACCAGATGAATCACCAATTTCACTCTTACGAATACTCCCGCTCAGGACAATATCTCCGACTTCATCAAATTTTAACTTCTCAGATCCTCGCAAACTACTAATTGTGAAAACAATAATATCCCATGATTTGGGTAGCGAAGACATAAATAACAGGGCTCTAATCTCATCATCGAACTCGATATCAACTAAACACAATTGACTAATAATCATATTGAATTCATTTACATGATCTGCAACAGATCCACTCTCGGACAATACCAAATTGAATAAATGACGCATCAAGTATACCTTATTCATTGTTGATGGCTTTTCATACATGTTTGACAAGGACTTCAACACTCTGCAGTCGTTTTTTCATTCAAGATAATGAAGGCAATGTTCCTTGCTAGTGACACACGAATCAACCCTAGCGCCTGACGATCCTTAAGATCTCAGACTTCTTGCTTCATCGTTTCTGGCTTCACTCTCGACAAGAGATCGTGAAGGTTTTTATGATTCAGAAGATCTTCCATCTGCATTCTCCAGAAACTGAAATCGCTTTCATTGAATTTGTCGATTAAACCCTTCGCGCTTTCCATCTCTTTTAGATCATTGTGATACAAAACCTGACTGTGATACCAGTTGTTAGGATTGAAAAACACACACGATCAAAGAAAAGTGCGAAAACAAAACAAAAATACTAATTTACTTGGTTTACCCAAATCGGCTACTTCCACGGCGGCTAGTATTATTTATTTCACTATTTTCGAATACAGAATACAATGAAAGACAAAAGTATTTAAAGGAAGGAATTCTGATATAGTTAGAATTCCTACATGGACTAATCAAATGACGTAACTGCCCCTCCAACTAGTGGACACGTTCTCCACTAACTGATTTGGGCTCCAACATCAACAGCTCAAAGAGGGACAAAGGGAAAGGAATCAAGAACATGGACAACCCTAACTACCTCAGAGATCTTCCGCCTTTCATCTCCAAACTAAGTGCTGATTTGATATCATACCATGTATCAAACTTTTCTTCGGACTGGCAGAAGAAGGAGATGTGGCAGGTTTGTTCGGGCTTCGAACGTGCACATACCTAGGAATCCTGCGGTGGCTGGCCAGAGATTTGCCTTTGTCCGTTTCACTAAGAAATCAGCTGGACCTCAACTCCTAGATAGATTGAACAACATATGGATTGGCTCTCATCAACTCAAAGTTAGCTAAGCTAGGTTTGGAAACTCAGAATTGAAAAATCAATTGATGGCTAAAGCTACTTCACTCAGGGGCTTACCAGAAACAACAACTAAGGATATGCCTCCCCAAAAAGTGATTCAGTTTAACCCAAATCCATCTGCCTTGGACTGGCTACATAAGTGCCTGATCAGCATTCCTGGCCCTGCGATTGATAATACTAGTCTTCAATCAATGCTTGCTGACTCAGGATACGCAGGAATAGAGGTGGTGCGTTTGTAAGGGGGTGAAGCGCTTATCAAGCTAACTACCTCAGTCGATTAGGAAAAGCTTATGACTGATGAGGACACGGTGGAACAACTCTGCCTTCACGTGTTGCAGCCCTGGAGGATCGTTAATGGCAAACTTGATCGATCAGTATGGCTATAAATCAGAGGAATTCCTCTCCATTACTGGTATAATGAGTTTTTTTGTTGCAATTGCCGACTGCTTAGGAACTCTTCAACTGGTAAACAACCGTACGCTTGAGCATTTAGAGATGCAATATGGCCGTATCCAGATTCTGGTGGCAAGCAAGAATTCGTTGAACCAATCTAGTGAAGTGGAAACCGAATTTAGTAAAATTTGCATCCACGTCATAGTGGAAGCTACCAGTAAACCGCATATAGCAGCTCACAAGACCATTGGTCCAACTTGGAATAGCCTGAGTTGACACGGGGTCATGGTGGACTCCGTCTGGCCGCGCCTAAATGAAAGCAATTTTCCACCGATTCATCTTGAAGGGACGTTGAAGAATGATCAAAAAATATGGCCGCCGCTCAAAGGCAGACAGAATAATTTCCGCAAACAACTCTATAGCCTGCACTGCAAGTCCAACACCAAAGAGCAGCAATGAATTAGATCTGTTGGTAGTCACGCAAATTGAAAGGAAACATCTGTCAACCGGCGATTGGACTACATCGAAGGTACCCTAGATAGAACAGCAACAAGCAATGTGTAGACCTGTAATAGAGACCATTTTCAACGATTTTGAGCCGTTGATAAAATCACAGCACAAAAAGAGTTTGGGGACTTGACGCTAGGAAGGAAGTCCATTCTAGGACACGATGACAACGACATGTCCAGTAACATTGGGGCTTCTCTGCCAAACGTCATGGGCCCGAGGACCTATCAACTTGCCTCTATCAACCAAAAAGCCCAATTCCAACGGCCTTCTATGGGCCTCAACATCCTGAGTTATGAAACTCAAATTTTCTAGATAGCCCACCTATCCCTGTCCACGTAGGCAAGTTCACAACACTACTCGCTAGCCAACACGAGCGGCTGGGACTCCAAGAAGTGCAGTCCTCAGACCCCTTTGGTCTAATGCCGTTCATATTAATGTCTCTAGTAGTTACTATGGAGGCGCAGAGAGACATTACAGTCCCCCCCAGTTACCTCTGGTGTCCACTCTAATGAAGTTGAGGCTATTCTGGATCTTGCGCTTGATTTGGGTGTTTTGCCTACACTTCTCGGATAGATCTATGCCGTCGTGTGGATGAGCTGAAAGCTAGGGATAAGCAGAGGATCAATCCATTGCAAGCTGCCCATACTGCTCCTGCACCAAACTTTCACGAAGTACGGATGTGCATTATCTCCTACAACGCGAGAGGATTGGGAATGACCTTTAAGAAGACAGAGATCAAATGTTTGGTTCTCAATAGTCGGGCAGATATGTTACTCATCCAGGAATCAAAACTCAATACGGTCAATAGGAGGACATGTGCTAATCTATGGCCTAACAGTGAATTCGATTGGCGCCACAGTGAGGCAATTGGTTCAGTAGGTGGACTGATTGTATTTGGCAGTCCTCAATTTTCACCATTACAAGCTCTTGGACAGATGATAATTTTATATGTATTTATGGAATTTGGAGGAACGAGGCGATCTCCATCAATATCATAAACGTCTACGCTCCTGGCTCTACGAGGCCAAAAGGACTGCTTTGGGGCAAAATTAGTGCTTTTGTTCAGCAGGGTCCTGGATCCAAGTGGTATATTGCTGGAGACTTCAATGCAATACACAACTCACATGAAAGGAGTAGAGTGCCCCTTCCATTTGCCGAAATAAAGGCATTCAATTGGTCCATCGCAGATATCTCTCACGGATATTCCTCTTCAAAAACATAGGTCCGCCTGCTTCACCAGAGGAGGTGATTGCTGCAGCAGGCTTGATTGATTCCTCCTATCGGAAGGTTGGTTAGAACAATGGCCAGAACTTTATCAAATTGGTTTGGAACAGGGGTTATCAGATCACCGTCCGATCTTGCTAATGACAGAAAATATAAACTGGGGCCCTAAGGTGTTCAAAATATTGAACTGTTGGGAGAAAGCTGCTGGTTTTGTGGACTTTGTACGAGGGGCATGGGAGACAATCCAAGTGCATGGTTATTGTGGTTACATTCTCTTTGAAAAGTTGAAACAACTATGCTTTAAGTTGTGCAACTGGAACAAACAAGTATTTGGAAAGATTGAGAACTGTTCACTAGAACTAAGGGCTCAACTCAGACAACTAGACGACTTAATGGGGCATAGGGCCCTCTCAGAAGGCGAAATGATGAGGAAAGATACTCAGACTAACTTGCAACATTCTCTTTTGAACCAGGAATCCCTTAACTGCGGCAGAAATCTCAAAATCAGTGGATTCGGGAAGGGGATAATAGCACAAGATTTTTTCATTCCAAGGTCAAGAATTATTATAAAAGGAGTACTGTAAGAGGTCTTCACCTCAATGGAATTTGGACTGACGACGTGAGTGTAGTTAAGGCAGGGATTAGAGCTCATTTTGAATCCCATTTCTCATTAACTCCATGGAACCCTCCATCAATTCAACTCCTATCATTTCTGCAGCAGACAATCAATACCTATTCTCTGTGTTCAGTGAAGATCAGGTTAAAACAACTGTTTGTAGTTGTGCTTCCTCCAAGAGTCCAGAATCGGACAAATACAACTTTCACTTCATCAAGAAAAATTTGGACCTAGTGAAACCAGAATTCCTGGCCTTTTTATGGGAGTTTTACAAGAACTACAAGCTAACCAAAGGACTTAACTCAACTTTCATCACCTTAATTCCTAGAATCTCTAGCCCGATGTTGCTGGAGCACTTCAGACCCATCTCCTTGATAGGATGCAATTACAAAAAAAATTCTAAACTTCTTGCTAATCGGATGAGGCAGGTTATGCATAAGATAATCTCTCCAACCCAGACAATTTTCATCCAAGGGAGACAGATTTTAGATGGGGTTTTAGTGGCGAATGAAGCTATTCACTCTATGAAAAAGTCCAGGAAGCCTGCCATTATGTTCAAGGTCAATTTTGCCAAGGCTTTTGACAGTGTAGATTGGAAATTCATGATGGATGTGATGGCCAAACTGGGATTTTGTCAACTATGGAGAAATTGGATTATCAAGTGCATCTTCTCTGCCCACGCAACGATTCTGATTAACGGCACAAGCTCAGGGGAATTCAAGATTCATAAAGGCCTAAGACAAGGAGATTCACGCTCTCCCTTTCTTTTCCTCATAGTGGTTGAGGGTTTGAACCTGCTACTAAAGAAAGTAGTGGAAATAGGCAAACTAACTGGCATCTGAACTGGGGATGTTCATATTTCCCACCTCCAGTATGCGGATGACACCCTGCTTTTCACTGAAGGAAGATGAGAAAATGTGTTCACAATCAAAGCTATCCTCCATATTTTTGAGTTTGTATCTGGGCTCTCTATCAACTTCAACAAGAGCAAGCTCTTCAGTTTTAACCTCATATAAGAGACTCTGGAAAGGTTTGCATCCTCTCTAAACTGTCCAGCGGACAAACAACCCACAAAGTACCTTGGCCTACCGTTAGGGGATAACCCAAGATGACAGAATGTGGTCAGCCATGCTTGATGTGGTCAACAAAAGAGTAGGCACCTGGGACAATAAGTGTCTCTTAATGACTGGCAGAACCACACTGATAAAATCCGTGCTTGAAACCTTACCAGTTTATTATCTCTCCATCTATGAAGCTCCAAAGCAGGTATTAAATCAATTGTTAAAATTCTGGAGAACTTCCTCTGGAAGAACAAAGCTAGTGATTCTTGGCCCATACATTGGGTACAATGGCAAAGCATATGCAACAACATTTATGATGGTGGTTTGGGAATCCAGAACCTGGCCTCATGAACAAGGCTTTGTTAGAAAAATGGATCTGAAGATTAAGAGTTGATCCAGAGAGCCTTTGAGAAAGAGTGATACGTTCGAAATACCTCAAGAAAGGGGACCATCTGGCGGATTCTAATCTAATCACCTTAACTGACTCGGTCTCTAGCTGCTGGCAGGATATTTGGAAATCAGCTAAGGCTTCATGGTTCACTAATAGACTCAAGCTACACTTGGGGATAGGGGACCAAGGGTTGTTCTAGAGATATAATTAGGAAGACAGTGGCTGCTTAGAGTTGCGATTCGACCGACTATACAGATTGAGCAATCAAAAAAAAAATCTCCTGCAAGAGATGGTAATGGCAGCACAATCAGGATAGACCTGTGATCCCTCCTTCAAGCGTGCGCAATCAACTGAGGTAATCCTGTTAGATAACCTTAAACTCTCGATGAATTAATTCTCTCTTGTGTTTGACAAACAAGAATCTTGGACTTCGGAGGGCTTTGGAGGCAATTCATAAATGGTTGCAAATGGATACTCTGCACTTAATGAGCAGCTGAGTTCGGCTACAAGCGGAGGGGCGAGAGCTGCCTAAGTGTGGGGTATCTTAACTCCAAAGAGAATCCCGATGTTGACTTGAAGACTCTTGCAAGATAAGCTACCAATGGTGGACAACCTCACTTCAAGATAGATTAACTTCCCGGAAACCTTTCAGTTCTGCGTGATATGTGGAGCGCAAAAGGAATATTCTAACCATATCTTTCTGCACTGCTCTAACGTCGTGGAGATATGGGAGGAGGTTTATGCCTGGTTTGGTCTTGTTTATGAACCTAAGGCTGACATCTGTAGTCACTAGAGGCACACTTGAAGAAGGCTACAAGCAAGCAGGGAGCTGAGATCTAGAAAGCAATATGGCAAACAACAATTTGGACAATCTGGACAGAGCGTAATTCCATTCGCTTTGATGCAGAGATAGTTGGGATACAAGCCAATGATTGGATCAAAACCAATGTGTGGTATTGGGTATCAGCTCAAAAATTCAATAACTGCTGAATGACACTTGGTGACTGGTTAGAGAGCTCAACAATGCTGCCAAATTTTCATCCGGTAACTAGATTCAAGCCATCACTTGGAGAAAACATAGAGTCACTAATTATGTAAATCGGTCACAATCTATTTTTTCCTGATTATGGATGCTCCTTTAGGAGCATCATGCTACTTATGTAGTTGTACATTCTTATTTCCTCCTAATACAAGTATTTACTTATCCAAAAAAAAAGGTAATCCAGGACTTCACTTGATCGCCAAATTCCCAGAAACACAACTCGGCAAAGTCACGGAAATCATCCCTGCATGGTGAATAAAGGGCATGAAAATGGTGCTGAATTGAAGTGAAGTTTGAGATCAATTCAGTTGCTTACACTATTTTGGGTCTCAGAATGCCATCATATCTTGTTACAAGATGTATGGAAGATCCCGATGAAAAAGAGATATTTATGGCTTGATTAGCAAGGTTATTATAGAAGTGGCCGGTTCACGGTTTAGGTTCCCATTGAACCGGACCGCTGTTTGTATTCTGCCTTGCATCATTTTCTAGGTGAACATTTGGACTCTTCTAGGGGATAGTTTGCACCATACATTCGCTAACTCTCTTTTGATAGAGGAAGGTTGTCTCAAGTCGTGGAGAAGTGCTGAGTAAACTGAGGTTAATGAGTATTGCCCGTTTGGCTCTCTTGACCAGCTATAGTTGTCAGATTCTGGTATAGATAAGCTAGTAGGAGGTACATACAAGAGCAACTCCTCAAGTAGTGATGTCTCGTCTAAAATTCAGATTCCATATTGTGTTCACCTGATCCCTAGTGAGCATCTCTGCCACTATAGAGTATTTTTGTGTGTTTAATTTTTATAGACGTTCAAATCTTAATGCCAGAAAACCCTCTTTGTACCAGTTACAATTCCGGAATATAGCTTATCCCCATTTGAAACTAAGAGTAGAACATGTTTATTAAACAAGTCATCTTTGGAGAATTTCCATACACCACTCCAATAGTTAGAAACTGCATCTTACATTGTGATAAGCTTCCAATCACTGCAATGATCTCGATGTTTAAAGTATTTAGCCCGAATGATAACACTCCATAGACTCTCAGTATCCACCCTCAGACTCCATAACCATTTACAGAGCAGTGCCTTAATCATTAGTCTGACATCTTTGAATCCTAAACCTCCATCATTTACCTTACTGTACAAACCAGTCCAGGCTATCCACTGGATATGGCATTGCACAGTTGAACGATGTTTCCACAAAAAATGCTCATAAGATTATGGACAACCTTAATCACCTGCTCAAGGGCTTTGAACAATGAGAAATAGTAAACAGGCAAGCTGGCAAGCACTGATTTTACATGAATTAACTTTCCCTGCAAAGGATAAAAACTTCTTGTCCCATTTTTGGATTCTGCTCTTAATAACCTTTGTCACGCTCTCCTACAACTTAACATGGCAAGGGTTGTTCCCTATAGGAAGCCCCGGGTAAGTGAAAGGTAACACAACTAACTGGCATTGCACCATCCTTGCAAACCTTCCAAGGCTTTTTGCCTGGATGTTTATGCCAAACAACCTGCTTTTAAAAAAATGAATAGAGAGACCCGAGATCAACTCAAACACCCTCTATATTCCTTTCATCAGATGGATATTGTCCCATGTTCCTTCTGCAAAAATAAGGTGAGAGATAAAAACTCCTCCAACCTTAATACCATACTATTTTCTCATCTATATGGCATGGTTGATAAGCAAATGAAGGCCTTCCACAACTTACAAAATAGGAAATTAGATAGTGTCCTTGGCGAAGTCGTTTCTTCAGTTTGAATTCTCCTACACTACTCCCGTTTATTATCAAAGCCGCATGAGGAGTGGTGATGCACTCTTTCATCTAGTCCACCCATACTTGACAAAATCCCATTTTTCTTAGCATGGATATTAGGAAAGTCCAGTTGATAGTATCAAAATCTTTGGAAAAGTCTACCTTCAACAACACTGTTTTTTTCTTGATTTTTTTGTAGAATGGATCACCTCGTTGGCTACTAAAACTCCATCAAAAATCTGATGGCCTTTGATGAAAGCAGTCTGATTTTTTGAGATGATCTTAGGCAGAACCTTCTTCAATATGTTGGCTAATAACTTAGATAGGGATACGATCCTGGAGATGGAATCATTCAAACCAAGATGCAAGCCAACTTGCTAGACGTGTACAAGGGACATTGCCATTCTCAAGTGGGTCGATCACAAGGTTAAGGGCTAAGAAGTTCAAAGAATGACTTCTTGGGCTTATCAAAGGGGTATGGGCCAAGGAGATGCAAGGAAGGGGCAGCCCATTGGGCCATACAAATCAAATTGGAGTCCTAGTTCACAAGTTAGAGTGTGTGAACACATGCATGGCCATGCATGTGTCCATTTGAGATAATTTTTTACCTATAAGTCTTGGAGACAAGGGGGTATGGTCAAAGTACATTTAAGGTTAAAGCCCTTGGTTTTTCTTAAGTCTAAGATAAATGCAATTGGAAAGGTTTCAAAGTTAGAGCATTTCATGATCTCATAGGTCATGTTCAAAGTAGCATTTAAAGATGCATGAACTTAGAATTAAAATCTTGAATGTATCTTGTAGCCTATAAATATGCCTAGGTAAAAAATGATAGAGTAGCATTTGTTTTAGTTTGAATTGTAAGTGAGACATATGTTATCTTTCTCCTTTATGAAAGTTCTTAGTCTTATATATTTCTCACTTGAGTTTTAGTGACACATTTTTACAAGAACTTTTTTTTCTAGATTTTGGTTGAGACAAGTTCTCTTCAGAGACCTTTGAGTGGCATCCTTCTTTTCAAAATATCCGTAGACTTGGTTCTCACCTCTTTATGGGTGACGGGTCATTCAATCCTTGGTTTTTTTGAACCATAAATCATTGGTATTGGGTTTAATCACACTTGTTGGCTTCGTTCATATAAGATATGAAATTGTTTCTGTAGCCAACCAAGGATATTGGGGGATACGATTGGTCATCTTAGGGGCTAAGGTAATGAAGGAAGAGTTTATCCCTTTAGAGAGTCTGCTGTTTTTGTGGAACATTTGGATAAAAGATACAAAATTTCTTTTCAATGTATTCCAGTGCTTTGGATGAAATGGAAATTATAACCATTTGGGTCAGGGCTTTTGTTTGCTGCACAGTTCCACATTAGTCTTGGATATCTGCTTTAGAGAATTCTGAAGTCAGGAAAGCATTGTCCATATCTGACAAGCATACATTTGGTTGAAGTTCTAAAGAAGGCCGAGACCAGTTCTCAGTGGAGAAATGAGCATAAAGTGATTAGTTATTCCTTTTTTGACTTCCTTTACTCATTTTGTCTACACACCATCAAAATTCAAGCCACCAATATGATTCTTCTCGCAGTTGCTGATAACTTTTGCACTAAAGAAACGTTTGCTACCATCTCCATCTCTAATCCATGTGGATTTTGAGTTTTGCACTAAGATTGACTCCTTATTTTTCATAGCTTGCTGTATTTTGATCCAAGTTTCATGTCTCAGAGGGGGCACCTTGCTCAGTGAAATCATCCATATCTCGCAGTTGAGATTTCAAGGAGTGAAGATGTCCATACACCGAGCCAAACACATTTTTGTTCCAGGTACTTAAATTCAAAGGCATTAGACAAAGTTTCTCTTGGAGTACGTAGTTTCCATATCCATTTACAACCAGAGAAGATCATTTTTTTTAAAAAAAAAGACTCATCATATCCAACTTCTTTATTCCAACAGTTAAGCGTTTGAGTAACTTTTGGCCCCCAATTCACCTCATCTAGTTTCAGAAGTATAGGCTTGTGTTCTAATGCCCCCTATCTAGACCATTCTAAACTATTTCTGGAAATTTATGTAACCACAAGACTGAGAGCAATAATCAATCTAGCCTACTACAACACAAACCACCCCTGAATAAACAAATGTTACGATGCTTTTATAGGGGGAGATCCACTAGATCAGCATTCATTGTGAACTGGTAATACTCACCCATTTCTGTGCTTGGGAGGAGGGCATCACTGTGTCGCTTATCAGAGCTTTGAATAGCTTTAAAATCACCCACTGTACACCAACACATTGTAGCATCACCAAATATTAGAGTCTCTATTCGGTTCCACAAGTTTCTTTTAGCTTGTAACTGACCTGGAGAGTAAATATTGAGAAGTTTCATCGGGTTTGCGTCCGCTCCACACATTACTTCAAGGCCAAGCATTCCTTGTTCCGTCCACGAGCTTGTGAGCTTTTAGTGAAACATGCTGCCAGATACACTAAATGCCCCTGAGCTCCCATTAGCATCACTGTGACACGATTCAAAATATTCATTGAGCCATATATAGCTGTATTGTCACCTGTTTATTGAAGACAATTTTGTTTCCTGGATACAAATTAGATCCATGTTCAAATCTTGGACTAGGTCTCTGATTTCATTTTACTTATGCGTTGTGCCTAGGCCTCAGATGTTGTAGGATATAATGCGCATTAACAAATTCATCCTTAGCCATGGTTTCCCTCCAATTTTAGTAAATCTAAAAACACATTCACTACTGAAAAATAAAATGCAAGCACACAACACACTCAGGTGTTAAAATAGGAAACAAGGAAGATTTCGGGATTGATTAAAATGTAAAAGGAAAGGATCAACCTACAATGATCCTTCCCTTAATTCCTAAAATCTTCCCTAACACAGATACAAGTTTTCTTCTATTTAATGATTGCAAACAAAGAAATGCAAACAAGTTCTTGAAAATAAAGATCAAGTCGTTCTAACATGGTATCAAAGCGGGTCAAAATTCTTAAGTTTGACCTATGATCTCATCATTTACCGCGACTCTTCCGTTACTATGATGGAAGAAAGCCCGAAGGAGATCACTCAAGAAACTCAGCCATATTACAGGCGTGCCTCCAACCCCATCAACAACGGATCCAAGCTTCCCACAATGGGAACAAATGGTTGTATTTGTTCTTCGATACTCCACGCAATTGATGATGATTTAGTCAACAATTGTTCCGAGTATTCCAAGAGCAAAGATCTATTGGAAGGCCTAGTCATGATGTATAGCAGTGGAGGCGACTCTCTCCAGATATTTGATCTGATAGTCAAAGCAAACAGATAGGACCAGGGATAAGGGACATTGGAGCAACTCTATGGGATGTTCCAACGAATCTGAAGAGAAATCGACAGAAGGCAACCTAATCCCATGACTTCACCCATGAACATTGCTACGTTTAATCGACTCCTCCAGGAAACACGTCGCTTTCAGTTCTTGGCAGCCATCAATGAAGTATACTATGCAGTAAAGAGGGACCTTCTAAAAGAAGATCCCCTCCCCATAGTCGAAGCAGCGTACGCCGCTATTTGCCGAGAAATTACTCGACGGGATATTTTGAATCCAATGAGAAATGACGGCAATAGCTCATCCTCAGGGATTGAAGTGTCTCACTCAGATCCGTCTGAAATCTCGGCCAAATCATCATTCCGAGGTAATCACGGCAACAAAAGCAAGCTCGTGTGCCAAGAATGTAGACGAACAAGGCATGCAACAGAAAATTACTACCGGCGAGTGGGCTATCCCAAATGGCTGCAGTGCCAAGAGTGTTGGAAAATCTGGCACACGATCGAGAAGTGCTACAAGCAGGTTGGGTACCCAGATCCATCGAAAAACAAGAAAAAAGAAAATCAAGGAGGAATAGTGGGCATCACTGTGGGAGATACTGAAAGAAGCAGTCACAACGGACCAGGATTTGGTGCCATTGTGGCAGTGATGAACATAGGAGAAGGAGAACATGAGAAAATATGTCAATTGCTTGAGAGAAATCCACCTGTCTCTGTGAATTTTATAGGAAATTATCTAAGAAGAAGAAATGACTCTGCATTATTGCAGAGAGAATAGGCGGTAAAGGGAGATTCTAGGCGTCGGTCTGGTCGTGAGGCATCTTGAGAAGAGGCGAGCAGTCAAAAATACGGGCGTTCGACTCAAAGCAGTCACGTGGGCAAGTTGGAGAAATACAAGATATACCCCCATGAGCCTAAGAAATCCTATATACACCCACATAAGTCCTCAGATTATGGGATACACCCCCATGAGTCTCAAAAATTTGATATAAATCCCCGAAAATCTTCAAAATGGGATTGTCCTCCCCTGTATTTCCCATAACCACAGATACAACCCAAACTTGTCCTAGATCTCTTAAACAGCCCCAGAATTCCCAGAAAATTATAAAACAGCCCTATAACAACCTCAATCTCACTAAACAGCCTCAAATCTTTCCAAAAATACCAAAATTGACCCCAAAAAATTTCTAATCCTTGATTCCCCTTCCCTCCTGGGTTGCTTTGAGTCATCTACACTAGTGGCATTCTCTGTATAAGAATCACGATCTCTGACCTCAACTAGATGGCTATTTGATTGTGAATCGTGAATACCATGACAAATGACCAATATGATCTCATTTCCACATCCACACCGCGGAAATCACGGATCCAAATAGCAAATGATGGCTTAACTGCGATGAAAGACTTTGGAACAATTGAGCTCTCTCCTACCTTGAAATTAAAAACCTATTTATTTGTTTGTGCCCTATCATGCAAATTGCTATCTATTAGTCATGCTACCAAGGAATTAAACTATATGGATCTCATGTACCCGACGTTCAGTCTTTTATAGGATATTCGGACGTAGACGATCATTGGGTGTGGCACTGAGCATGAAGGACTGTACTATGTGGATTAGATGGCTCAGCAGGGGACTGCGATGCTTACTCACGGGAAAGTAGACTGGAAAGTTTTGTTGGGACATCCATCACATGGTTATCTAAAACTGCTATTCCCTCAATTTATTAGACAACTTAACTCTTTTTCCTGTGATACGTGTTTATCAAAAAGTCATAGACAATAATTTCACTCTACTACAACTTGAACCCGAGAATTTTTTTCTTTGGTTCACTCTGATGTTTGGGGTCCTGCTCCTTATTCTGACCATAATTGGTTTCATTATTTTTTACTCTTTATTGATGATTGCACGAAAATGGCTTAGGTATATGTTTTGAAAAATAAATCCAAAGTTTTTCTTAAATTTGTTGAGTTTTATACCTTGATTGAAACCCAATTTCAGAATAAATAAATAAATAAATAAAAATGAAAATCCTAGTCTTTAGATCTGATAACTGGGTAGAATATGTCAATCACTCCATAGAGGACTTTTTTCAAACAACTGGGGCTTATTCATCAGACCACCTGTCATCTTACTCCAGCAGACTCAGTTTGAGACATCACCTGACCTAACAATGAACACATAGTACACGAATCCATGCCATAAGAATACCCATCCGCCCCATCCGAAGATCCTAAGGTACCTCACTCTCATCTGGAACCTTATCCTGATAACACTTCTGCTACAATGTATTCTGATGCAATTCCAAAAACAAGGTTCCTGGAAATCAGGATTGATGATCACAAGAAAAATATAAATTGCCTCCTAGGAGAACTTGAGGAGTCCCTCCGAAGAGATTTATTCCTGAGTATGAGCTGAGAGCATCGAAATATCAGGTGGCTAACTTAGTCAGGGGGAGACAACTAGAGAACTTGGAAATGATTGATATACCTTGAAATGCCAGGAGGCCAAAACGAAGGAAAGCGTTGGCACGAGCCATGAAGATTGAGATAGAGGCTTAAGAAAACAATGATGCGTGGATAAGTTGTGAATTACCCCATTGGAAAATGCTCTATCGGATGCAAGTGGGTATTTATGATGAAATACAGAGCTGATGGATCAATTGAGCGATACAAAATCCGACTTGTAGTAAAAGGTTACACTCAAACATACGGGGTTGGCCACTCTACCAGTTCGATGTGAAAACACATTCCTTCATGGAGATCTCCGGGAAGAAGTATACATGGCAGCTCTCCACGGCTTCTCAAAGACATTCCGAAGCAATGAAGTGTGCAAATTAAAGAATGTTCTATACGGTCTAAAGCAGTCACCTCGACTGTGGTTTGGACGATTCACCATGGCCATGAGAAAATATGGATACCGCCAAAGCAACTCGGATCATACCTTGTTCCTTAAGCAAAATGAGGGGTGACTGACCTGCTTAATCATCTATGGTGATGATATGATAATTAGTGGGGATGAAAGAACGAAGATGGCTAGCCTTCGAAAAAACCTTTTCATAGAATGATCAAAGATCTAGGAGAATTGAAGTACTTCTTGGATATAGAGGTTCAAAGATCACAAGAGGGGATCTGAATATCAGAAAGTAAATATGTCCTCAACCTCCTAGAAGAAATAGGACTGATGGATTGCAAGCCAATCGACACTCAGGCTATTGTGAATTACAAGTTGAAAATAATTGAGGGGGCACCGTTAGTTGCATGGAGAGATATCAACGCTTTGTGGAAAAATTGATCTATTTGGCTCATACTCGGCTCGGTATAGCCTATGCAGTTGGAATTATCAGTCAGTTTATGCAAAGGCTCCAGGAGGTTCACATGGAAGCAACACTGAGGATTATCCGCTATCTAAAAGGATCTCCAGGAAGGGGGACCAACTTCAAAAAAAGCGGACATCTGAATATGATGGGATATACTGATGCTGACTGGGCAAAAAATCTTGTCAATAGAAGATCAACAGTAGGGTACTTCATGCTTGTATGGGAAAGCCTCGTAGCATGGCAAAGTAAGAAATAAAAAAATGGTAGCTCTATCAAGTGCAGAAACAAAATTTCAGGGTATCGCACGAGGACTAACATAAATACTCTGGTTGAAAAAACTACTTGCAGAGATAGGACAACCAATGACTGGGCCACGTCTATTATTGTGTGACGATAAAGCTGCAATGAACATTTTTGAGAATCCCGTACAACATGACACGACCAAACATGTTGAAGTGGATCGACATTTCATCAAAGAAAAGATAGAAGCAAGAATTGTGAGCCTACCATGTGTCAAATCAGAAGATGAACTGACAGATATCCCAACTAAGGCAATAGCCAACCAAGCGTTCAATGATGCACTGCCCAAGTTAGTAATCAAAGACCCTCCAATTCAACTTGAGAAGGAGTGTTGATATAGAAACAGGGAAGATTTCAGGATTGATTGAAATGTAAAAGGAAATGATCAATTTATAATGATTCATCCATTAATTACCGAAATTTCTCTAACATAGATACAAGTTTTCTTCTATTTAACGATTGCAAAAAAAGAAATACAAATAAATTCTTGAAAATAAAGATCAAGTCTTTCTAACATGCACATTGAGCTAACAAGAGAGAGAGTAGGAGTTTCCATGGTGAAAACATCCCACACGCCGAGGCCTTTGCCACCTTGTACGGCAGCTCCTTCAAATTGGAGTTACACAATACCAACAAAGTTAGATGGTAAAAAATTTGAGTTTCCCACTCTTTTGTACTTATTGACTACATATGGTCATCCTTTGCCATCAAGTTATTTGAACAATGATTCTTGTTATCATGTTTCATATGTTGTTCCTTTGTAGTTGTTCATAGCCTAGCTCTCGTGATTGGCCATTTTCCCCGTAAATTGCTTATCATTGCCACAGTCCTGAAAATCGAGAGTTACTATTAGACTATGTAAATTAGGAAGGGATCAAAAGTCCAACCTTGTAAAAGGAAAGGATCAAAGATTGATCATTTCCTTAAATTCACTTGATCCCTTCCTAATTAGAATCCTAAACTTTTCCTATAAGTGTAACGCTTTATACAATGAAAAAGCAAGCAAGAAATGAATCAATCTTTCCTCCATCAATTCCTTAAAGTCACGGTTAACATGGTATCAGAGCCAATGACTCAATCCAATTGATCAAGCCAAAAAGCCTCATCATCTACCGGTGGATCTGCCTACAAGGTTGATGACAACCGGCGACCGAACCTTGCCAGTTCTTCCGGTGGCATCACCAGCGAGCCAAGCCACGGAAGAACTATCAAACCAATTTGCTCAAATCCTCCAGTAAATCAAACCTCAAACAGAATCCAACCAAGCCATTACTATCAACCTCAAACTCACATATCACAACTATCCACTATGGAGCAGACTAATGAAGATGGCAATCGGGGGAAGGGGCAAGCTCAGCCACATCACAGCCAACCCCCGCCAGAAAGTGGTCCAACCTTTCACAAATGAGAAGCTGCAAATCTGAATATTTTCTCGAGTATCTTAGGGGCAATTGATCCTAATCTACTCAACAGATATGTATTGTTTCCCACTGCCAAAACGTTGTGGGACAGTTTGGCCACAACCTACAATAGTGGGAATGACTCACTGCAACTATTTGACCTCGTTGTCCGAGAAAACTGCCAGCCCCAAGGCCAGGGTTCACTGGAGGAGCTATACAGTACTTTACAGTGGATCTAGCAAAAAATGGACAGACGTCAACCAAACCTCATGAAGTGCCCAGAGGATGTCATGATTTTCAATCGGCTCCAGCAAGAAGCACGATTATTTCAGTTTCTTGCTGGAGTCGACCCTAAATTTGATGCTACTAAATGGGATCTACTCAAAGTCGATCCCCAGCCCTCGATTGAAACAGCGTACGCCGTGTTCCAGCGAGAGACAACCCTACTGCAAATCCTCAACCACGAACATCTCGCCAGCAGTGACGCATCTCAAGGGATTGGCAGTGTCTTTACGGTCAAATCCCGATCAGATCCGGCCAAACACTCGGCCAAATCATCATCACGGGGAGGCAACATTGACATATCCAAACTCTACTGCACCGACTGCCAAAGATTTGTCCACACGACCGAGCAATGTTTTAAGAAAATTGGATTTCCCGATTGGTACTTCAAAGATAAGAGTCGCAAGTTGGGTATTGGCGCTGCCAACATGGGAAATAGTATAGTCTCCACAAGCGGCGGCAGGAACCAGACAACCCAGCCTAGTTTCGGGGCAATCACCATGATGGACGGAGAAAATAATGGCGTGAATCAGAACGACACAAGTAGAAGGGTCGAGAATGTTTCAACATTCTTGAACCCTAATCTCCAGGATTTGCAATTACGCCCTCTTTTTTCTAATGTTTTTGCAGATCAGTCCATCAAGTCTCCTGAAGTTCCATTACGCCACCCGTGAGTTTGTCCGAATTTGGAATCACCCCATAGATTCCATAAAATTTGTCCCGATTCCTGCACTGTCCAAAACAAAATATACACCCCCACATATCTTTCGAAATAAACAAAAATTCCATGCAATATCCTAAATCTCATATATACCTCCATACCTTCCAGAAACTTTCAAAATCATCCGAAGTCCACAACACCCCAAAAAACACCCTATCTAGCTCGAAAAATGAAATTCCCAAAAAAAATTGTGACTTGCAAATCCCAAATTTTTTGGACTCGGATGTTTTGATCTCGCTCTGAAAATAACTATGACGGGATAACCCTTTCCACTGACTACTCCACCTGTGAAAAATTACCAAAACCGGGGGCGGTGGCTTTTTGACTGTAGGGCCACTGACACTATGACCATCTCATTTGAGGATATCATCACGTCATCAGTTTCTCTGAAAATAATTATTCAGACAACTAATGGGGGTGTCTCACCAGTGATTGGAGTCGGAACAATTGAGATTTCTCTAAATCTCAAATTATCCAACTGTCTTTATGTGCCATCTCTGTCCTGCAAACTCTTATCTATAAGCCATGTGACAAAGGAGTTGAACTGCCATGTACTAATCTATCCTCATTTTTGTTTACTGAAGGATATTCGAACACAGGAGATCCTTGTACGTGGCACTGAGCAGTGGGGCTGTACTATGTTGATGAGTGTCGAGTTCTAGTTCTGCGATGCTTGTGCATGGCACACCTGATCAACAAGTTTGGTTGGGGCACCAACGTTTGGGACACCCCTCCAACAATTATCTCAAATTACTGTTTTCGAATTTTTTCACAAAGAACATATCTCTTTCATGTGATACGATACATGCTATTTAGCAAAAACCCATCGACAACCGTATTTATCGAATAATACTCGTACCAATACTATTTTTTCCTTGGTTCATTCTGATGTCTAGGGACCGATGCCCGGAACCAGTACGGGTAGTTTTCGATATTTTCTACTTTTTATTGATGATTGCACTAGGATGACATAGGTTTATTTTCTTCAACTTAAGTCTGAGGTGTTTGAAATTTTTTGTGAATTCTATAATATGATTGAAACACAGTTCCAATAGAAAATTCGGATCCTCCATTTTGATAATGGCGGAGAATTTGTCACTCATCCTATGAAAGAATTCTTCTCCGAAAATGACCTTATTCACCAAACCACCTGTTCCCACACTCTTAAACAAAATGGTGTGACCGAACGAAAAAATTGGTTCATCCTTGAAACTACCCGAGCCATGATGATTGAGTCCCGAGTCCCTCAATCCATTTGTCCTGAGGCCGTAGCCACCACAGTATACCTTATCAACCGCCTCCTCCCAACAAAAATCATCAAACTTCGAACACTAATGCAAATCCTGGCTGCTCATACACAGATCCTGGCTACTCTAGCTCTACTACCAAAATTTTTTGGGTGTTGAGCCTATGTTCATATCCCCAAATCTAAGCGGACCAACTTAGATCCCTGTACTCTTAAGTTTGTCTTTGTGGGATATGAGATCAATAAAAAATGATACCGTTATTTCCATCCACCTACTCACCGGTTGTACATTACTATGGACTGCGATCTTCTTGAAATCGAATACTTTTATTCTACCCACTCAGCCGATCTAGAGACAGGCAAACGTGCGCGTGCAAACGTGCTAGGCACGACACGCACGAAAAAAAACGTGCAAACGTGCCTAAACCGTCCGTATTAAAACGTGTGTGCGTGCGGACCAATTTTTTTTTTTCAGAAAATGTGCGTGCCTAGACCGGCACGCATAAAAAATGTGCGCGTGCCGTGCTTAAAGATCCAGCCCACAAATCGTGCGTGCCGTGCGGGTTGGCGTGCGGTACAGGCTGGCCCGCACCTGATTTTTTTTAAATTTTTTTTTATTTAAATTACACTATTATTTCTATTAAATAATAAATAAAAAATAGAAAAAATAGAAAACGTGCAAACGTGCGTGATCCATTTGCACGCGGGCTAGCCCGACACGTCATATTTTTTTATGCGTGCCGGGCCAAGCACGCACGTTTAAAAAACGTGCATTTTTTGGCACACGCACATTTATAAAATGTGCGCGTGCTGG
>JAOWBN010104322.1:0-19694 GCA_028565015.1 Pinguicula moranensis
TCTCCCCTTGACGCAAAAGGAAGAAGTCTATTTGGGTACCTGCTCTGAAAGATGATTAAATGTTCATCATTGTTCTTCAAAAATGTATTCACCACCATCAAATCATATGCCGCTGAAAATTCCAGGATCTCCGTACTAGTGGCATTTCTCATACCAAACCCAAAAACCCCATGGACATCTTGATACCCATTCATCCCGGCCCTGACATGGCTATTAAAGTCTTCCCCTATGATGATTTTCAACTCTCTTGGGATGGCACCTACGATACTATCCAACTTTTCCCAGAAACTGTGCTTCTTCTCCTCGCTCAGGCCTCCCTACGGTGTGTACCCGCATACAACATTCACCACCTCTGGCTCCACCACTATCTTTAGCGTCATAAGCCTATCATCGCACTGCGTCACCTCTACAACAAATCCCTTGAATCTCTCAGATACCATGATTCCTACCCCATTCCTTTCACTGACTAGCCCATAATACCACAATTTATATCCATCTTTATATTAGTGAAGAGAAAATATGTGAAGAGAAAATTAACATCATAAACAAACCCTAAAATAAACAGCAAAAATATTTAGTCTACGAATATAATAGGTAGATTACCTAAAAGAAAAATAGGAAGGGACACTAAAAATATGGCAAATAGCTAGAATTTGCTTACCTAAAAATATAGCTAGAATTTGGAAACTATGTTCATGCATTCACGATGGCATTTGAGCTTTATCGAATTTGCTCTAGTCCATTATTAGCAGAAAACTAAAAGAATTGTCAATCATGACTCTTCCAACTCCATTTGCAATGAATAATATTAAATTTTAGTGCTTCTATTTAGTGAAGTTGCTTGAACTCAATACATCAAATGACGCAATGCATATTAGATCGCAACGGAAATGGCCTCTTTGTATAATTACCAGGGTAAGGTCGCGTACATCTGTCCCCCCAGATCCCAACTTAGTTGAAAATATACTGGGTACGTTGTGGTTGTGGTTATGATAGTTGTAGTATGAAAAAGCATTGAGCATTATAGGAGAAGCTAACGTATTAATAGTTTGTTTTGTAGCCATAGTTCTTTTATTATTTTGCTTCTTGTTCTGATTCCCCTTATCTTTTTAATTTTGTAATTTTTAAGTGTTTGGGAAAATAATGAAAATAACAAAGATTATAGCAATAGTGTTTGCAGTTAAATTTTTAAAGTAACTAAATAGTGTTTGTAGTCAAATTTTTTAAGATAATTTGAATTTATTTATAAAATTGTCATAAATAACCTTCTATCTACTTTTAAAAAATGAGTTTTGACTAAAAAAAATAAAAATGAGAAGCAAAAGTTGATTTTTAAAATATTATTTTTGAAATAATCTAAAAAATAACAGAATGAGAAAAATAATTTGTTTTTAAGTGATACAAAACATTTCCGAAGTTGGTAAGAAAATCAATCCTCATTTACATTTATTTTTTAGCATCACATGCGAGGGATCTATTATACAAGTCAAAAAATGAACTCACGGGTGAAACATTGATCTAAAGCTAACAAAACACAACTTTTAGCATCATATGTGAGAAAGTAAAATACAAGTTTAGGTTTTCACCCAAGTTTCTGGTATGAGAGAAGTAAAAGCAGGGGGACCAAGGAACCATGGCACCCCCAAAGATTTAAAAAAAGATATTATATATGTAAAAAATATATATTTTTGCAGTTTGGTCACCCTATAATATTCAACCTTCTACTTTAATGTATAAATTTCATGTAGATTAGGTTGTACAGAGCAATGATTTTAATTTAGAGAACATGAATTCTATCCCACTTGGCACATTTAGTGAATTTCTTTTAGAAACCTCGACCATTTAGATATTATGCTACAAAGGATACTTAACACTGGAATCTCGATATTTCAAATTAAGTGTTACTCAACATGTGTAAGCCTAGACATAACAAGTTAAATGTGTTACATCAAAATGATGAGCCCAAAGTAGTAAACTGAATTTGCTCATTGTACCTATTTTTTATTATAAAAAAATAAACAATTAAAAATTAAAAATTAAAAATAAAAAAATGGATGGGCCTAATTTATGGATGCTCTACCATTTAGATTAACCGCTACATATATGAAAAAAATTCATAAAATGCGATAAGAAGGATCAAACCAGTGACCTCTAAATTAAAATCCTTGCACTCTACCTACTAATCTATATGAAACTTATATATTAAAAAAAAAAAATATATAGTTTGAATATATAGATTGACCAAACTACAATTTTTTGTTTCTTTAAATGTATAATAATTTGTATGAAATTGAAAGAGTGATGCTAATCACTACACCATAGAAGATTTTTTGTTATTTATTAATTAATAGATATTCTTATCATATTTTTCAGAATAGTTTTTAATATATATATATATTTAATATAATTATTTATGAGATTTTAGTTAAAGATATTGTATTTCGTAAATTGAAAATCTTAACTTATAAAAAAAAAATTGAAAACCCTTTCTCCCTAAACATTCATCTGTCAAACCTATAAAATAATTAAAATAAATGTGAAAGATTTCTATTGAACCATGAATTCAGGGATTCTCATACATTTGTAAGTTTTTCTTATATCTTTTGCTTAAATCCAAATTTTTTTTGGGGATTTTTCACAAGTTAAACCGATCCGATCCAACCCACTCTATTTAAACCCAAAAAAATTAATCCCCTCACTTTTTTTTGCGGGCTCAACCCAGCGTAAAAGTCCATAAATCTCACTTTGAAAATATAATTCGCTCTTCCGAGGTGAGATTTGACTAATTTGATTAACTTACACCAACCTCTTTTGATTCTATTTCTCTCTTTGGAATCACAATTCGCTTTTTGGAGGTGAGTTTTCATATCTCCAAGCACGAATCGATCTTCAGAGAGTTTGGTCTCTATTTTAATATATCATAAATAAACAAAAAAAGGGTTTATTATAACACTTGTAACTAGGGCGGTAAATAGTGGTAGTGATAGTGGTAGCGGTAGCGGGCAATTATTGTGTGTTATTGTCAACTTAGTGGGTAGGGTGGCAGCAATCGCCATAGCCACCGCTACATGTTTAATCTCTGTTTTTTTTCTATTACTTTTTTTATTAAAAAAATTTCATTTTTTAATAATTTATGCATTTATTTCTTAAGCATTTTTCTAGAAAATTTCATGAGTTCAATTAACAAATCTTGAAGAAAATCATCGAACGAACCCCCTTTCAAGCCTTCATCTTTTAATGGGTTTGTGTTACAATATGTGATGATTGAACAATATAGGCCAAGAGTTCTATGCAAACAAATTCAAACTTGAAATTGAAATATAATCTGAAGGCAAAAGACAGAGGAGATGTGGGAAAAAGGTTCTTCTCATTGCATACTTTTTCTTCTGACATCACTTTATACCCATTTTCTTGACTCTATGACTCAACTGATCTACCCATTATTCGACTACTCACGTACAAGACTCAACAACTTAACTACTAATAATCAAACATGAAACAACTAACTAAACGACTGACTCAAACGGGAAATAAAACAGGGGAACTTGTTCTTCAGTTGACTTCTTCTTCCTTTGAATCTTGTCCACGTGGCTTTACTTTGGTGGGGCTTCTTTTCTTCTTGATCAAACTAATCGCCTACTAAGAGCCTTACTGTTTTTTTTTGTTTTTTTTATCAAACTAGAGCCTTACTATTAACCGTTGGTGTCGTAACATTGCCACCGTCTTTAAAACATCCTTGCCCACAAGGATACTTATCCGGGAAATGTTGTCTAACGAAAAGGGCATCCTCCTATGTAGCTTGAGCCTCCGTTGAGACTTCCTAGTGGATGAGTAGCTGGTGGATATGCCCGTTGAAACTTGGTATCATACGTTGATCCAGGACACATATAGGGGCTATTTAAAATTCACCATCGGTTTTTATAGGATTCGACTGTGGTGAGCTGTCTTCCCGAATTTTCAATTTCTCTTTAAGGAGAGAGATGTGAAAGGCCAAATGGATCTTGGAACTTGGTGGGAGTTCAAGATGGTATGCGACTTGTCCAATTCGCTCAAGGATTTTGTAAGGCCCTTAGAAGTGGGGAGAAAGCTTCATGTTCCTTCTGAATTGGATGGAGTGCTAACGCTAAGGATGGAGTTCGAGATAAACTAAGTTCATACATTGTATTCACGGTCAATGCGAGATTTGTCTGCACTCTATTGCATATGGTGTCGAGCTACGTTGAGGTTGTCCTAAAGTAACTCTTTCATAGTGGTCCGCTGCTGAAAGAAAGCTAACACAGTGCTATTGGGGTTGGAGTCTCGCATGGGTAGTGGGATGTGCTTGGCATCATAACCATATAAAGCTTTAAATGGAGACATGTGGAAACTTGAGTGGTATGAGGTATTGTACCAGTATTTAGCAAACGGGATCCACCTGTTCAAAGAGTGGGGCTTATTAGTGTAGCGGCAACGAAGATACATATCGAGACATTGATTAACTCGTTCTGTTTGCCCATTACATTGTGGGTGGTATGAAGAGCCAAATCCATATTGTGAAGATCCATGGCAAATGGATCTGTAGAATGGATATGCCAAACAATGGTGACACCAGGTCACCTACACCAGTTAGGACACAAATCAAGCCTGAAACCACCGCCGGAAGTTGGCAAACCTGGAGTTCGCCGGTAAAAAAAGTAGAGAACAAAGGAGAGAGGGCCGAGAGGATTTTTGAGAGAGAGAGAGATTTTCCGAATAATAAATGTCTACGTCGACAAATTTTTATATTTGTGGCCAACTTTTAATCTTGGCCGTTAGATCACGCGGATCGTACGATCCTCTTTCAGCCTTAGTAAGTAACAATCCCGTCCATCCATCTTGTGATAGTTTCAAAGGTTCAGATCGCCTGTCCACTGCCTCTTCATCTTCAGCCGTCATATAACTTTGCCATGGATTGTTTAGATTAGTCTTAAGTGTTTTTGTTGAGATGCGATTCTAGCCATTAGATCAACATTTATCAATGGTCATGAATGTACAATACAAGGGACACTAATTATCATACAATGTATTTCAATAGTAGGATCATTAGGTTGAATCAACGGATCAGATTAAACTTTCATTAAGAGCATACATGTAATTACAGAATTACAAGGACAAATTGGTAATTTCACATATATCAATAATTTCCACATTGAAATTACAATTCCAAATTCAAACCAAACACAAAGATCAAGTGGTAAGTCCCAAGCCTCTTCTCAGCTCCTCACAAATAACTCAGTGCATCCCAAGGAGTTTCAGAAAATGTTGAAACTTTGTTTGGGTCACTACTTTTGTTCCACAGTCATCCGCATTCTCCTCAGTAAATTTTTTAACAAGTTTCACAAGTTTTTCAGATATAACATCTCTAATAAAGGAAATTTGATATCAATATGCTTAGTTCGTTCATGGAACATATGATTCTTACTGAGATATATAACAGATTGACTATCAAAGAACACAGTAATGATAGAATTACAGAATCCAGATTGACTTAGTAAACCTTGAAGCCAAAGTGTATCCTTAAATGCATCGATGAAAGCAATGTACTCAGCCTCAGTAGTAGATAAAGCAACCACAGGCTGTAATTGTGACTTCCAACTAATGAAATTACCACAAAATTGAAAACAGTAACACGTAGTGGACTTCATAGAGTCCAAATCACCAACAAAGTCACTGTCAACATAGCTACACAAATTCACTTCAGAACTATACCTTTTAAAACCCAAATTTGCAGTTCTAATTAAATACCTAATAGTCCATTTTAAAGTTGTCCAATGTTCTAATATTGGATTAGACATAAGTCTATTAAGCAAAGAGACAATATAGGCAATATCAGGTATAGAACTGACCATAGAATGTATCAGAGATCCAAGTTAGTTTGCATGAGGCACATTTTCCATTTGTTCTATTTCTATAGGAGTTGTTGGACTTTGGTTCTAACTAAGTTTAAAATGAGCAGCCACAGGGATAGATACATATTTCAAACCATCAAGCAAGAAATTCTTAAATAATGTAAGCATATAAGTGGTTTGATGTAACTTTAAAGTTCTCTACTTTCCATCTCTAAGAAGTTCTATCCCTAGAATTTTTTGGCCCCACCCAAATCTTTCATTTCAAACTCAGATATTAATCTACTTTTTAGCTTGTTAATTTCATTTTTGGCTGGACTAATTAAAAGCATTTCATCCACATAGAGCCGCAAGAAAACCAAAACATTTTTACCGTGCAAAAAATACAATCATGAATCATAGTTGCTCCTTGTGAATCCTAAGCTATTCATAAATGCGTTAAAACTTTAATACCATTATCTAGGTGATTATTTTAGGCCATACATAGATTTCTTAAGCAAGCAAACATGGTCAGATTTATTTTTATCCACAAAACCTAAAAGTTGATCCATATAAATCTGTTCTTCTAGTTCATCATTTAGAAAATCGGTTTTAGCATCCATTTATTTAAGTTCTAGATCAAAATAAGTCATTTAAGCAAGCATTCTTCTGATTGTCTTATACTTAACCACAGGTGAAAATATTTCATTATAATCCACACCATCCCTTTGTGAAAAACCCTTAGCCACTAATCTTTCCTTAAACACACAAGGATCAGATTTCAGAATACCCTCTTTAACCTTAAAAATCCATTTGCACCCCACAATTTTCTAATTTTTAGGTTTATGGACTAATTTACAAGTGTGATTCTTCCTAAGAGAATTCATCTCGTCTAGCCTAGCAAGTTTCCACATATTAGAGTTCTCAAATTTAATGGCAGCAAAATAGTCATCAGGTTCACTAGCAGAAATATTATCAACAACAACAAATGCAAAGTGAACAAATTCAGCATAATTTGCATATCTATCAGGCACCTTTCTATTTCTAGTTTCCTTATTAAGGGAAATGTAGTAAGAAAAAAGGATGGTAGGGTATGATCAGCTGGAATCTGATCAGAATCAGAGGCATCCTGAATTTCTTAAGTTTTTTCTCAGGTTGGACAGGTTCCTGTGAAGGAACTTCTCTGTCAAGATCCACTTGAATAGGAGCTTCCCTAGGCATCTCTTCAGTTATGGCCTCAGCAGGTTTTACAAGCAAGTAGTAAAAATCAAATTCATTAAAATAACATCATTACTAATTATTATTTTTAAACCAGGCAAAGTCATGTCCCATAATCTATATTTCTTTGTGCCTTCTTGGTATCCAAGAAGAACACACTTTTAGGGCATGGGATCTAGTTCTCCAGACTTGGTGTGAGCATACGCTGCACAAACAAACATCCTTATATGGATTAGATTTTGGTCTCTTCCGTACCAAATAAATTTTGGGATTTGAAAGTCTAATGCAAATGAGGGACTCCTATTGATTAGATAGGCAGCCGTACTCAGCGCCTTTCCCAAAAACGTTTTTTTTCAAACAAGAATAGGTGAGTAAACATCTAATTTTATCTAACAAATGGGGTGTTTTGCGCAGACCCTCTTATGCTTATAGTTGGATTATAATAACTTTTTTTGAAAAAATGAAGAGTTATTTTTTTTTTAAAAAAAGTGCTTATAATTGGATTATAATTTTAAGAAGGCTACGCAAAATATGGGCAAAGTCCTATTCATGCATTCAACTACATCGTTCTGCTGAAAGGTGTACCTCACATTCCTATGTCTAGTAATGCCATCAGAGCACATAGAGTAAAACAGGTAGTTGCAGAATTCTAATCCATTACCAGTTCTCAAATATTTCAGCTTAAGATCATTTTAATTTTCAACAAGAATTTTCCATTCCTTAAATTTTAAGAAAGTTTGATCTTTAGACTGAAGCAAAAATACCTACACTTTTCTACTGAAATCATTAACAATGCACAAGAAATACCTGTTACCACCATGTGTGGGAACAGGTTTATGACCCCACAAATCAGCATGCAAGTACTCAAGTTTCTATTTAGACAATTGTATTCCTTTTGAAAAGTTTAATCTGTGTTGTTTACCTAATACACATGCTTAACAAAACTCAAGATCAAATAACACATACTTTCCTAAACTTCCTTAAGTGTGTAAAATAGTCAATCATTTTTGACTAATATGACCTAATCTCAAGTGCCACAACTTCGTGTTATCAGAAACAGATACTGTTAATGCATACTCATTCTCATATTTCAAATGCTTTCCTTCCAAAAACATACAATTTATTTTTCCTTGTTGCAGATAAAATAGTTATGCCATTTTTGAAAACATTTTAGAAAATCATATTCAGAATGAAAAGAACATCCGGTCTCTTCTTAAGCGCCAAAGAAAAAAGTTTCTTTTTAGTTAAGGAATATATCTAACTTCAAACATACACACTTGTCTCTCATTAGATAATTGTAGGTTAATTGATCATGTTCCTTCTACTGTACACTTATTGTGATTACCCGTACAGACTACTCAAGTTTTAAACTCATTCAGGTTTTCAAACTAGTTTTTATTTGGACACATGATAATGCACCCTGTATCTAAGACCCAGTCATCACATTTATCATTTTCACATATTGTTAACACCTTAATCAAATAATCATACACACACAAGACTTCATTTTCTTCATTGTTTTGTTTTAATGTAGCTACATTAGACTATGATTTTTCAGATATCTCCTTCTTTAATTTGAAACAATACTTCAAAATATGTTTTGATTTGTTACAGTGGTGTTCTTCCTTAAACTTCTTTTTATTTTTATCTTTAATATAATTGTTCTTGTTGTCCAGTCCACTATTTTTATTTTCAGACCAATGTTTAGGTTTGTTACTATTATCAACAAACAATGCATTGGATTGTTCCCTAATGTTTCACAATTCTAGTTCCCTAAACTTTAATCCATGCATAATGATCTCAATTTTAGGAACCACACCTGAGTATTGCAAAGCATTCTTAACCACCACATAATCTTCAGTCAAATTTTTTAACAAAATCATAGCTTGACTAGCATCATCAAGTTCATGTTCAGTACCTCTTAAAATTTGATTCAACTTAAAAAAATTCATCTAAGTTTTCATAAATGGTTTTACTTGAATCCATTTTGAAAGAGAAAAGTGACCCCTTAAAAAGAATTCAACTTCTTCCACAAGATTAGGGGGTTCACATCCCCATCCACTTTCCTACGAACAGAATCAGATAAGTTCAGTATGATCAAGTTGTAGGTTTCTTCTTTAATTTCTAACTCTTTCTTTTTAGCATCCTCTGGCCACTTAGTAAGATCATCAAATAATGCATAATGAGCTTTATTGTTTGATAATAATGCCTTCATTCTATTACTCCAACTATTAAAATCGCCCTTCCCATCAAAAACATTTATCTCAATCCTAGTTTTCGTGTTTCTATGACTACTCTAGGCAAATAACACACCAGGAGGCTGAAGATTAATAACAGTGAAAGCAGTATGTTCACAAGAGAGTACACGTATTACTTAACAGATATAGTAAGAAAGGCTGCAAAAAGTCTTACAGTATACCAACACAGTAAAAAGCCCCATATACAGTGGCCACAGATCCTAGATAGGTTGCAAGCCTTAAACAAGCTTTAAGATATAGAAGTGCATGCACAGCTAAAAAATATATCGTATAGTTAAAAGGAAGTTCTCACCACCCTAACAATGTTTGGGATGTGAAATTGGCTTCTCACTTAGCCTTCTAGCTAAGTTCCTCATAAGATCCGTCCGATCTGGCCGAATCTCCACCTTTTCACTGTAAGAACAGCTCAAAAAAAATCCCAAGAGCAGCCAACCTGGCTCCGATACCATTGTTATGTTATTCAAGCCAACTGATAACAAATGGACCTGCATAATTATATTTTCCAAACAATGTTGACAACAGGTCACCTACACTAGTCAGGATACAAATCAAGCCTGAAACCACCGCCAGAAGTTGGTTAACCAGGAGTTCGATGGTAAAAAAAAGAAGAGAACAAAGGAGAGAGGGCCGAGAGGATTATTGAGAAAGAGAAAATTTCCGAATAATGAATGTCTACGTTGACAAATTGTTTAAATATGTGGCCAACTTTTAATCCTATCCATTAGATCACGCTGATTGTACGGTCCTCCTTCAACCTTAGTAAGTAACAATCCTGTCCGTCCATCCTGTGTTAGTTTCAATGATTCATATCAGTTGTCCAACACCTCTTCATCTTCAACCGTCAGAGAACTTTGACATGGACGGTTTAGATTAGGCTTAAGTGTTTTTATTCAGATGCAATTTTAGCCATTAGATCAACATTTATCAATGGTCATGAATACACAATACAAAGGACACAGATTATCATACAATGTATTTCAATCACAAGATCCTCGGATTGAATCAACGAAACAGATTAATCTTTCATTAAGGGCATATATGTAATTACACAATTACAAGGAAAAATTGGTAATTTTACATATATCAATAGTAGTGAATAATAGACTCACGTACTAATTATGGTAACCTGAGGTCGTGTCCAGTGATGAGGTGATAGAGTGGGAGTACATGACATAGGTTTAGGCTTCTATATTTGGAATGTGGGAACCTTAACAGCGAAGTGTTGAAAGTTAGTAGATGTTCTGGTGAAGAGAAGGGTGGATGTGGTTTGTCTATTGGAGAAAAAATGGAAGGGGGAGAAAATTAAATGGGTACAAACTATGGTACTCTGGGATTGTTAGCAGGAGAAATGAGGTGAGAATCATGGTATCAGAGAAATTCAAGGGTTGTGTCGTAGAGGCAACGAGGTGCGACAATAGACTTATGGCATTAAAGATATTGGTCAGGGTGGAGATAGTGAATGTTGTTTGCGGTTGCGCACCTCAAGGGGGCCTAGGCAAGAGAGAGAAGTGTGATTTTTAGGAAAGTTAGATACCGTAGGGAGCAACATTTCTAGGGAGCAAAAGTTCTTCATAGGTAGTGGTTTTAATAGCCATGTTGGGGTAGGGGTGGATGAGTATCAAGGCGTACATGGGGGTTTTGGGTTTGGTTTGAGAAATGAAAGCGGTAAGGAGCTCCTGGACTTTGCAACAGTGCATGAATTGATGGTGGTTAATACATTTTTAAGAAAAAAAGATGCACACTTAATCACCTTTCAGAGTCAAGGGCGTAGTACACAGATTGACTTCTTCATTTTGCATCAAGGGGATAAGAGCAGATATGCAAACTATACGGTGTTTTGGGGAGAATCATTGACGTCACAACATTGCTTTTTAGAGTTGGATGTCACTTTGAGAGGAAAGGTAGAGGGATAAGAGACGAGGCAATAGAGAGAGATTGCTTTGAAAGAACCTTAAGGGAGAGGAGACTATACCATTAAGGGAGAGACGGCTATAACCTTTAGAAAGATGGTCGCCCCAACATGTTTGGTTAAGTCGATGGATGGTGCGGATCATTTGTGGCTAGCTATGGCAACGATCATTAGGATTACAGCTAAGAAAGTCTTAGGTTGCATCCGGAAGAGGGAGGACTGATAGGGAAGCATGGTAGTGGAGTGAGAAGGTGCAGACAAAAGTGAAAGCCAAGTAAGAAAAATTTAAACAACTTATGGCAAGCAACGTGGAAGAGGAGAGGGTGCAACGAAAGGAGGCGTACCGGCAGGAAAGGTCAGAGGCAAAAAGAGCAGTGAAAGAAGCTAAAAGCAAGGTTTACGAGGATGGTGAGCAATGTATGTATAAGATCGCAAATGCCCGAGCTCGGAGAAGTAGGGATATTGACACCGTAAAGTACATAAAGAATGCGAACGGAAAACTCTCTTGACAGACGTAACGATTAGAGTAGGGTGAGAAAGATATTTCAGCAAGTTGTTTAACAAGGAGCAGGAAAATGGTAGCATCTTAGGGGTGGGGAGTCAGTTCAACTACTAGAAAATCGGTGCTTTGTTAGATGCATATCGATATGGGAGGTGAAGGAGACCCTTAGCAAGATGGAAACGACGAAAGCTGTGGGGATAGATCAGATATCGATTGATGCGTGGAACTGCCTAGAAGAAATTGGAGTGTGGTGGCTAACGACTCTTTTTAACACCATCCTACATACGGGAAAGATGCGAGCAGAGTGAAGAAATAGCGTAGTTTTGCCGCTCTATAAGAACAAGGGAGACATGCAACATTGTAGCAATTATCGGGATACTAAGCTTCTAAGCCATACTATGAAATAATGGCAGAGAGTTATTGAACGTAGACTGCGGAGAGAATTAAACGTGAAAGAGAATCAATTTGGATTTATACCTGGGAGGTCGACAATGGAAGCAATCCATCTTCTCAGACGGCTAATAGAGAGATATAGAGAACCTAAGAGAAGTATCCATATGGTCAATATAGACCTAGAGAAGGCGTATGATTCTATACCGAGAGAGGTAATTTGGGAATGTTTAGAAATCAAGAAGGTTCTGTGGATGTATGAGCGGGCTATAAAGGATATGTATGAGAGTGCGAAGACTAGTGTGCGGACTCCAGTGGGGAAATGGAGTACTTTTAGATGGATATAGGATTGCACCAAGGGTCAGTACTGAGTCAATTCCTTTTTGCGGTGATTATGGATGTACTTTCTCGGGACATGCAAGAGGAAGTACCATGATGTATGTTGTTCGCAGATGACATTGTTTCAGTGGCAAAGAAAAATGAGGAGATTAACGCTTAGCTGGAGCATTGGAAAGTGACGTTAGAGGCCAAGGGACTATGCTTGAGTTGCTCAAAGACTGAGTATATGGCAAGCAATTTCGTGAATGAAATAGAGGAAGGTGGAACGGAAGTTATGATTGCTTATCAAGACTCATTTAAAAGGATAACTTCAAATATTTAGGATCTATCATACAAAAGGATTGAGGTGTTGAAAGCGATGTTATACATTGTATCAAGGTCGGATAGATGAAATGGAGGTCGACTACTAGAATGATATGCGATAAAAAAAAATTCCACTTAAGTTAAGAAATTTTTTTATAGTACGGTTATAAGGTCGGCCATGCTCTATAGGTCAAAGTGTTGGGCTATGAAACTGTCACATATGCAGAAGTTTGAAGTGGCACAAATGAGAATGTTAATGTGGATGTGTGGATGTATATTATTGGATAAGATCCCGAATGGACCTATAGGGATGCACCAAGTATCGCATCTATCAGTGCCAAGTTGAGAGAGAGGAGATTGAGATGGTTTTAACTTGTACGTTGAAAGCATGTCAACGAGCCCGTCAGGAGAGTTGAAGGGCTCCAAGTTGAAGGAAGACATGGGAGAGAAAAATCTAGGAGGACGTGGGAGGAGCAAATTTAATTAGATTTACCGGGATTAAACCTCTCTGAGGACATGACCTCTAATAGGACGAGTTGGAGACGTCTTATTATGATTAGAGATATATATAGAGAAATATAGGACACATGTATGCATACTTGAGTTTGGACAGACAGAGGTAGGTAGAGTAGACCAGAGAGCTACACTATATTTATCTATTTATTATTTAATTAGGTATTTATTTATTTATGTATTGCTATATTTATTTAGCTACGTATTTATCATCTACTATTACTTCTATTTTTATTTTCCTATATATATTGTATTGTTTTTAGTATTTATTGTATTGTATTGTATTGTATTTATTTCTTTTTTTCCACCTTAATCTATTAGTTGGGGGTATCTAAGGAAATAATTTCTTTATCTCTTTTGAGATAGAGGTAAAGTTGCGTACATCTCACCTTCTCCAGAGTCTGCTTATGGGCGAGATTTACTGGGTATATTTAGTTAGGTTTGATTTACAGTGGTAAGGCATTGATCTAAGATGTGTTTGGGAGATTGTTGATCCGTTCAGATGACAAATGTTCCCCCTTGCAGATAATTTGTCCATTTCTTTATTGCGAGAACAACGTCCATCAACTCTTTTTCATAAGTTGATAGGTTGAGTTGCTTTGGTCCGAGGGCATGGTTGAAATATGCTATAGGACGCTCACCTTGGCTCAGGATAGCGCCAATGCCGGTATCATAGGCATCAGTTTCTAGGAGGAATGATGCCGAGAAGTTGGGAAGAAACAAAATCGGAGCCTTGCACATAATGTCCTTTAGGTTGTTCATGGCTTGCTCTGGGCCTGGTGACCACTAAAATGAATTCTTCTTCAACAATTGTTTAAGCGACTAACTAATGATGCCATAATGTTGAATAAATTTCCAATAATAACTAGTGAGTCCTAAAAACCCAAGGAGGGATTTCAGGTTTGTTGGATTAGGCCATTCATGCATAGCTTGAACTTTCTCCGGATCTGTTGCTACGCCCTCTTTTGAAATAATATGACCCGAGTAGTCGATAGTCTCATGTCCAAAGGAACATTTGGATAACTTGGCGAAGAGCTGGGGGTGCCTCGGGGTGTACATCACAAATTGAAGATGGATAATATGATCTGTCCAAGTGGTGTTGTAGACAAGGATGTTTTCAAAAAAGACAAGAACATAGCGCCATAGCATCTTAAAGAATACCTCATTCATCAACTATTGGAAGGTCGCTCGATCGTTGCAAAGAATAAAGGGCATGACAATGAATTCGTATTGGCCATGACCGGTGAAAAAACTATTTAGATGGATGTACTGTGCGGCAAATTGTTGCACCATGAATTTCGTCAAGAAGTTCATCGATGATCGGAATAGGAAATTTGCTCTTGATGGTGAGGCTGTTTAGATGACGATAATCGATGCACATTCGCCATCCCCCATCTTTCTTTTTAACCAACAATCAGCCCTGTTTTTAGTAACTCAACCACTATTTTTTGATTTCGTCTTTCTGAAAATGGGGGGTATGGTATGGAAATTGTTTATTCGGTTGTGGTCCCGGAAATAATTGGATCTGATGTTCAATTACGCTACCGGTGGTAGTGATTGTGGCTCATGAAAGACATCAGAGTAGTATTGTAACAGAGCTTCCAAACTGTTCTGAAAAGCATTATTTCTTGCAGATGGAGTAGCTTCCAAGTTCAGGGAGGTACCTGTTCTGGTAAAAGATAGGGTAGGGGCTCCCACAATAGTGTCTATTAGATTGACCTGGATGCTACTGGGGTTGACTATGCTTTCAGCAACATATACTTGTCCAAAAACAGAAGTCATTCCAGAATTGATGATCTTATCCCCATACCTTTTGCAAATATGCAATTGAGCTCAGTTGCCGTCCTGATAGCCTGCAGAGGAATAACGCATCCTTGGTCGTGGAGAGTGACCATCAGGATGTCGTAGTCATAGACCACAGACCCGTAATGTTTCAATCAGTCTCCGCCAATGATTAGGTCATAGCTGTGGAGATTGAAAATCCTTGGTGAAAAAGAAAAGGATGTAGTTTGAGTAGTCCATTGGAAGTGTCTGCATATGGCATCACTTGTGTTTCGAACCCCATCAGCAACTTCTACAGGCACAAGGGGGACATTCCAACTTGCAATTCATCCGTTTAGCAAACTTAGCATCCAAGAAACAATGTGAGCTCCCACCATCAATCAAAATATGGAGAAGTTCTCCTTTGAAATAGCCGTGGAGGCGATAGGTATTAAACGTGGTACTCCTATGGATTGCATTGATAGAAAGTGTACCTTCTGTCATGGTGTGATCGTCGGTTCCTATGTCTGGCAAAATATCATCAATGAGGATATTGGTGCTTGGATCCAACATTTCAACATCACTTTGTAGCGTACAGTTGTGTGGTACATTTATGGCCTGGAGCGAAGGCTGCCCTACACTTAAAGCACAACATTTTGTCGATGCGCTCTTTAAGTTCGGCTTCGGATAGCAGCTTCCATTTAGGTGGAACTGGGGAAGTCACCTGAGGTCTAGGGTAGAGACTGGGACGAGCCTGTAGCTTAGGAGTTAGCCTTTGTGTTGCAGCAGTAGTTACACTGTTCACCAATGAGTTAACCGCAACCTCTTGATTCTTAGCAATGGAAATGGCTTTCATGAGTGTGCGAGGACCTAGAGAGCGGATAGAAAACCGGAGAAAACCGACAAACTTCTCTTTATAAAATTCCTCATCAAATTTGAGATACAGGACTCTGTGGTGACGGCGGCATAAAATTGTTCGAGCAATGTTTGGAGATCTTCATTCACACCCTGCTTCAGATAGAGGAAATCCTCAAGGATATTACTCTGATCAGCCAAATCAATATATACTAGAATAGATGTGATAAGATCATCCCAGCATGTCGGACGGTCGGTGGTAACGCTGCAAAACCAGGTGTTTGCCGCTTCGTCGAAGTGTACACGAGCAAAATCAACTTTCTCTTCATAAGTTATCCCTGTGTAGATAACGAAAAACCCTGCTACTCTTTCAATCCACTATCGGGGATTTCGCCCATTGAATCGAGGGAAGTCTGTGTTAGGCATTTTGACGTGTTTGTGTCTGTCTTAGTCATCCGGCCGTCGATCATCCCATTCAAACATCCTATTGTTGAACATGTGCGGACGTGGATAATTATCTGGTGGGGCTGTCGAGCTGTTTGGACGCGAAACGTTCCCAGAAAAAACAGACTGGGACGTGTTAATATGCGGTCTACCAAAATATTGCGTGGAGCCCTCAGATTGTCTGGCCACACCGGGGAGTACGCCTGACAACTGTGCGGGTGGAGGTAATTGCTGAAGAGATGGCAGTGGATCTGTCATCGAACATGTCCACCCGAAAGAGCATGGCAGAGCTGGTATCGCTGGTGGAGTTTTCCCCATCATTGAATTGTGAGACTTCAACTTGTGAAGACCATCAGTGACCTCCCCAACGCGGTGAAGTAAGGTCTGTTCGTTGGTGGTTAGGCGATTGGCCACATCGTCAAATAGTTTCTGTATCTGGGACTGAAAGAGATGACAACATGTGTATCAGGCGGCAGTGGGGCTTCACTCGAAGCAGGTTTGACAAAAACCTCTACCCAAGATGAAGATGTGATGCTGGTTTGTTTGGAAGCTTCCCCTTCGGATTGTTGGCAAGTATTTGTCATAGTTGAAAATGATGTTTGATCGTGAAGCTCGGTACCACTTATTACAATCTGTGATGATTGAACAGTATAGGCCAAGAGATCTATGTAAACAAATTCAGACTTGAAATTGAAATATAATCTGAAGGCAAAAGACAGAGGAGATGTTGGAAAAAGGTTCTTCTCATTGCATACTTTTTTCTCTTCTGTCTTACATCACCTTTATACTCTTTTCTTGATTCTATGACTGAAGTTATCTAGCATTATTCCACTACTCACGTACAAGACACAACTACTAAACTACTAATAATCAAACGTGAAACAACTGACTAAAACGATTGACTCAAACAAGGAAATAAAACAGGAGGACTTATTCCTCAGTTAACTTCCTCTTCTTGGAATCTTGTCCACGTGGCTTTACTTTGGTGGGGCTTCTTTTCTTTTTGATCAACCAATCGCCTACGAGAGCCTTACTGTTAACCGTTGGTGTCGTAACAGGATAAATGATATAGCCCAGGACAAAAGAGCACAAGATAAGCGCAAGATAACATAAAATGGACAATTATATTCAGTGTTAATTTTTGTATTAGTGTTTAACACAAGAGTATAATGGTGAAATCACTCTGTCTTGCACTTGTCTTGCGTTCTTTCGTCTTGCGCTATATCATTTTTCCGTAATAGTGCAGCGGTGACGATGCGGATGTGAGAGAATAGGATTAATCCTATTTTTCTTTTCTCTTTTCTGTTTTATTTTTCAGTTCAAAATTCTTCATTTTCTGCTGAGAAATCCTACGGAAATCTTCTTCCAAATCCAGTTGTGTTTGTGTTTGTCATGCCTAAATCCTGTATTATCTGGTTTTAAATCTGAGTTTTGTGGGTAGTCAAAGAAAAGAAGAAGACGGCTTCTAGGTTTGTTGTTTGGGGGCCAATGTGTGTGTTTATAAAATCTTATACTTTTGTAAATCACTTTTCAATGGAAATAATTCAAAAAAAATGATTTGTAGAAAAACGTTGTGTGTTTGCAAAAATTGCCGTGCTACATAGAAAATTACAATAATAGTGTTTGCAAATATTTTTAATTGTAACTAGATGTTCTTATATTTATGAAAGAAAAATTCAATTATACCCTTCAAGAAACATTTATGAAGTATAGTTTTGGATTATGAGAATATTTATTCGGATAAAAATATTTTAAATATTTTACTTATTTACAAAAATGTCACTATGTGCTTTCTCACCACAAAAGCACCGATCTACATGCTTCTGGATTATAGGTTTAATAAGCTTTCCCAACGTCGAAGTAAAAGTAGAAACAGATTTTACAAACAGTCAAAAAATAAAAACTGTGGTTGAACCACCAAAATTAATTTACAAAAGCAGTTGCAAACATTGCCAGTTGTGAGCGAAAGTCTTGTGAGTGTTGGACTGCTGGTCTTTTATTAAGTAAATGGTTAATAATCATAAGCTAAATCGTATTAATTAAATGGTGTTGAGCTATATTTAACTAATTGTCACTGGCTTATATTTGATTCCATTTTGTTGAATTTTAATTATTTATCAATTATTAATTTTTTTTTTGGTAATAATATGGTAATAGAAAAACCAAATAGAGAATAAACCTCCAATGTTGATGGCCTAGCGGTTGGTAAATACAGTTTAAAAAAAAAGTCCAATCAAAGGTGAAGAAAATTTCCCTATCACCGGTGGTGGCGGTGGCCGCAAATTTGAAAACTATAGTGTAAGAATATTTTTGGGTAATTAAATAAAGTATAAGAATTAATCGATAGTTTTAGATGGCTCCTACTGAATGAAATTTTTTTGCTTCCATAGTTGAAATAGTTCGAACTATCCTTACAATCACTAGAAGTAAGAGTTAATTGCCTTCCAACCATTAGAGGCCAAGGAGCTCAGTAAGAACTCAGAATTTAATGGAGTTTTCGTAAGCAATATTTAAATGCAGGGGATGGTTCGTTGATATTATTTGTGACACTGTTTCCTTCAAAGTCTATGTTTAGGGTTCGTAGGGTTTATAATTTGGAGTTTAGAGTTTAGACTTTTAGATATTTAGGTCTTAGGATTTATATTATTGAATTTAGGGCTTAGGGTTTAGGAATTTTAGGGTTTATTACCCTAAACTATAAAACTTAAAAACCCTAAACCCTAAAACTCATAAAACCTAAAAAATCATAAACCCTAACACCATAATTCAAAAATATAAACCCTAAGATCTAAATATCTAAAAATTTAAATCTTAAACTCTAAAACCTGAACCCTACGGATCCTAAATATAGACTTTTGAGAAAACAATATCACAAATCCCGTAAAAATAATGTCAAGGCTTCCCCATAAATGCCTTTCTATAATAACTGTAAAAATAAGTTCTTACCCATAAAAAAATATAGTAAAAATAAAGCATCATTATATTTAATAGATATATTAATTTTGCGTCTTTTGCTGCTATTTTCTTGTGCTTGATCTCTGTGTATTCCTACTGAGTGAAGCTAAAATTGAACATCACGAACCTTACAATTAGCCTTGGGCAGCGGGCACAGAATTTCTGCGCTCGCCCGCATTCGCATCTGTCAATTCCGCGTTCGCGCGGAATGCGGTGCGGATGCGGATGAAAAAGTGTATTCCGCAAAGTTATGTGGGCGGAATGCGGAATGCGGATTTTTGCTTTGCGGAATCCGCATCCGCCCGCATAAAAAAAATTATATATATATTTTTATTTAAATACAAAATATATGCGGGCGGATTCCGCGGAGTTCCGCATCCGCCCGCCCGCAATTTTTATTTATT
>JAOWBN010104430.1:0-19690 GCA_028565015.1 Pinguicula moranensis
TCGGGGGTCCCCTACGGAAACAGTCTTTTTATCTCTTTTGGGATAGGGGCATGACTGTGTACATCTCACCCTCCCCAAACCCTGCCTACGGTTGAGATTTACTGGGTATGTTTGGTTTGATTTATTTTTTTTAATTTTCATGACAAAAATGCTATGATTGACCACCCTGCCATGCTTAAAATTTGACACGGCCACAAATATGGGTTGCCCAGGATTGTCCATTTGAGCAATCCCACCCATTTTTAAAATGGACATGGTCATCAACCCATTAATTGTTTTAAAATGAATGGGCCTGATCTGGACTACTTAACCCGGCCCATATGGCTACCTCTACCAACAGTGCAATTAGTAACGTTGGCATATGTAGTTAGGAAAGGTGAAATGTGGCTTATCTTTCCCATAATCCTGGATAGACCCATGAAAAAGGGTGAATCTAGTTCATTTTGGCTTTAATAGTTTTTTCCCGTTAATTTGATTGAAAAAATACATTCTACGTATATAATATGTTATTATTAGGGTCAATTTTGTATCTTTTAAAAATTAATATATTTTTTTTCATTATTTATTTCAAATTTTTTCAAAAATAATATTTTAAAACTCCACTTTTACTTCTTATTTTTTCCAGTCAAAACTCATTTTTGTTTCAGAAATTGGTATGAGGCTACTATTTTTTTCTCCTTTTACTTCTAATAATAATTTTATAAATAAATTAAAGTTATCTTAACAAATTTAACTGAAAATACTATTTTGAGTCTTTTTTTACCACTTATTTTTTAGATTATTTTTTAATTCTCTCCTTTTTTTCTTCATATTTTTTCAAAACCAGTGTTTTAAAACTCCACTTTTACTTCTTCTTTTTTCTAATCAAAACTCATTTTTCAGCATTAGGTAGAAGACTACTTTTAATGGCAATTTTATAAATAAATTAAAGTTGTATTGTCAAATTTAACTACAAACACTATTTAATCATCTTACAAAATTTGATTCTGCAAACACAATGTTAATAATTTTACCAAACACTCAAATATTACAAAATTAATAAGAATCAAAAGGATAAGCAAAATAAAAAAATAACTATGAGTACAAAATATACCATTAGTTATCTTATAATTTTTTTTTGGTAAGCCAAATTTATATATGAAATAACGTATTTACAGAACTGAAAGAAAGAAGAAAACATATAATGAACTTGTGCTAAAGCATTGGAGTTTTAGAAAGAAGAATTTTATTGCATATCGAAAATTCATTACATTGCATTTGTGCTAAATGTTTTATTCATTTATAGATACATTGAACTGAATCTAGAAAGTTCATCAGCTTTTCTTCCTTTTTGCAGCTTTCTTGATTGTTGTTCACCGCCATATCAGTCTCTGGAGGCTTCATATTCTGGAGTCTTCTTGGGTTGGGCTTTACAAGATTGTTGGGCCATAATGTGGTCTTCAATAACAAATGCACAAGCACAAAGCACTATATTACATTATTGATCTTTAAAATAAAAGAGCATACTTGGTAGATCCATCTCCTATGAAAAGTAGGAAGCTGAAATTTTTTGCAAACTGTGCCCATGTGTTTAGAATTCGATCCTCTGTGCCTATCATCACAGCAGGTCTCACAATAGTGGCCTGATAAAATATAAATTGTTTGTCAATCGAGTTAAGAACAAGGTATGCAACAAGTTGTAAGTTTGTTCCACTTCTTTGAAGAATGCATCCACCTATTCATAAAAAATACACTATAAATAAAGGATTCCTTATGGCTAAAGTATCATATGGGTCAGCATGCGAGCCTTGTAGAGTTCCACAGGTTTAGACTCGCCCCAACCCCAACCAGACACTCATCCCACCAACGTAGTTTGCAATTTCAGAAGTAAAAATTTACGCTTGGAAAACATCCTCAGTTGAATAATTTCATTTTAAAATACAAATATCAGAAAAGGAAGTGGCGTAAAAGGATGGACACGCACCAGAATTGCAACCACAGTAAATAATACTGATACTAGCCCATTGATGTGATAAGATGATGCAAAGGAATAGATAGTTAACATATACCTCAGGAAGTTCTCGCAAGATGGCTTCTTCAGCAGCTGCTTTAGTTTTAAGGATTCTTGATGAAGATGAAATAGATGCCCCCAAGCAAGAAACCTGAATATATCTTGTGATGCCACCATGTTCTCTGGCAATCTGTTGATACAAGATTCATCAACCACAACATCAGCTTTCTCTATGAAATGACATAAGAATGACAATGCTGATTGAATTCAACAATTAGCTAATAAGTATCTATCCCTATTTAAGCATCATCAACAGTCTAAAAGAGAAGCCTTTCTATTAAAGACAAAAAGGCATGAGTGCCAAGGTTAAAAAGATATGAAGAAACCAGAAATTTTAGAAATTTTAAACTGTTTAAAACAAGAGAAAGTCACAATGCAGAGTCAAACCCATGTCTAATAATAGCACCGACTGTAACTGTCTGTCTGTCTCCAAACATCATAATTATGTTCCAGCTTTCTAGCTGACTCCGCATCATATTGAAGTTCAGAAGGATGAACTTGTGCTTCAGAAATGCACTATTCAAAAGAAAGAAAAAAGGGTGGAAACAATTGAGTAAAGGAACTCAGAAATTCAACAGCTTGACACAGCAAATGGCCCATGTGACATAGTTTGGGAGTTCCATTTACTGGAAAAGCAATCAAGAAAATGATCATTCCATAGAAAAGTTGATAGCTTAAGGGAAACACTTTGCATTCCTCAGATAGGATAAAGGCCATAAATAGGCAGCATTCCGCAAGGGTTGCTGTTGATCCACATTATGAAAAATCTGCTAAAATGAGGAAAATGCACGAGATGAAAAGAGAAACATACAACAGCAAGTTGTTCAGCCATGTGATGGTTCACTTCCTCAAAGCTGTAGTTTCTGGTCTCATATTCCCTTCCTGTGCAGGAAGTTTCATTTATTAATCATTTCATACGCAAGTATCACAAACTGCTGAAAGCAATTGGTCTTTACCTATAAGATTAATAACAACATTAGCTTTAGCCATCACTGCCTTAATTGAACTTTCAACTCGGGGATCGTATTTCATGGGAACAATCTGCATGTCAACATTTGAAAAAACCATGAATCACGTACACTAAGGAGCAAAGAGTTATATTTGGACTAAAGAAGTTTATGCAGGAATTCACCTGACCCAGGTCACCCATCAATTTAAGGTGACGATGAGAGTCCTCAGAGCCTCGGAAAGGAACTAATACTTGAGAACCACTCTTAGCTATATCCAAAACAGTGTGAATCAAAAGTCAACAAATAAATAAAATGCAGCAGGATTACCGAAGTAAGCTGAAGCGTCATCATGCGAGAAACTAGGAATCTCACCAAGTTGCTGCACTAGATATCTTCCCAGAAATCCTGTAGCCCCAAATACAGTTGCAATAATGCCACTGTCAAAGAACATCATCTTAGAGCTAACTGAAGTTAAAAAGGCAAAAATCTATAATTATAAGTTTCAAAACATTTAGATATTATACAGTTAAAGCTCCAGGTCCAACAAGAATACTAAATGTTATCAAAGCAACACTGCAAATAGTGAGAAGAAATAACTCACCCAAAAAATGCTAAATTAGGGATTCAAAATGAGACCCACCTGACAGATGATCTCCCACCAGTGCCCTTTCGCAACAATGGACCTGTGCCTTTAGTGGACAGACTGGAAGCCCATCTCGGATTCTCAGCTTCATAACCTGAGAAGTACATTGATGGAACATTGCCGGGATGAAGAAAAGGCATTTCAATCTCTAAGTATTATTCAAGCCATAACATGGAGGAAACCTCCATTACATTGATCGGAGTGCCAATACGTTGAATGGAAAGAAGAAATCGAAGGCGAAGATTGTCTGAGGTATTGGTTTCCCAGTCTCCTGCATATGCTCTGCATCTTTGCTTTCACAGACGATCCGTCAAAGAGCAAGCGAGCACAGAAAATCTAGTTTGGGGAATTCCTAAGAGTCGTCATCAGGCAAGCGAAGGCGCTGCCCGCTGGTTCATGATTTTAACTTTTGACGGTGTCATTTGATAAATATTTTGTTTATACAATAAAACAATTAACAAGAAATAGAAAATAAACATGAATAAAAGATTTTTTATCCTGAAAATTAATTATTTTATTGCGACTTTTATAGAAAATTTATTTACAACATCAAAGAATCATCTAAACTTAATACACAATCGAGGTTTTCGCAATCGGTACCCTAATGACAGCTTTCCATCTATATAATTAAAGATAGTGATCCAAATAAATGTGACCACCTTTATTTTTCTCCGGGATAACATCACATTTTGTTGGCGCTATGTTGAAAATATAGTTTTTTTGGTTAAGCCATAATTGATAAAAAGATAAATGTACAATTTTCTTAGCAGCGGCATAAAGATACAAAAGATAAAAGAACAATCGAGTGCACAAAATGCTACATGAATGAAAGAAGGGGTGAGTAAGGGGATGAGCAAAGTGATCACATAACCCTCAGCTATGCAGACCGTCATAGAGTCTACAGGGGTCATTATCTTGCTATAAAAGTATAAAACTCAGCTCAGACTGTGTACCTTATAGTATCAAGGTCAAGAGAGTGCAGCTAAATCCCATTAAGCAATGACTTAAGGGATAAAGCGGTAGTAATCTACTGAATTTCAACTATGCAGGCCGCCCAAGGGGCTACACGAGTCTTTATTGTAGTAGTTAGCAAGACTCAGCTTATTCACCTTATAGCATCATGGTTCCATAATTTTGTCACCCCTACTCCCCCTTTCTACATTTATCATCCCAAATTCTAAATGATCATGGTCCATCTGTTCTCCTTGAAGAAATTCCCAAAAAGGGATCAAGGTCAAGATCCATGAAATGACTCTCCTTGAAGTAAGTCCATAATATGATCAGGATGGATTATATTGCACAGAGGCAGAGGTCAACTATCAGCTCAAAAGTTGTTGCCAGGTAGCCATATTGCAGATGTAGTCTGATGAAGTCAATGAACATATGTCCATCATCTTCATCTAACCTGCTTCAGGTATATTCAGGTGGTGCACATCAGGAAGTCACGTGGAAGTCAATATTTCCTGAGCAGTGTGTTGCCAGTAAGGCCAACTAATAACCCAAGGGGGTTAGTGCAAATAATGTCTACTCAAAACTCAATACATGTATATGGATTCATTAACCAATCTATTAATGAGTAGGGGAAGAGGGTTGTGGATCTTATTCTCAATCAAAGAGCTCTTTGAATGAGTTGAATTATAGACTGCACATTTACCTCCTGATTCAGAAAGTGGGAGTGATTCCGTACCCTCCAGATCTTCCACAGTGTGGCTATACATATTGATTTATGTTGAAAACATAGTTGTTGCATGTCATATCCCCAAATTAGGCTATGCCTGATGATTTTCAAACTTCATATAATTTCATTGACTTGAGTATTCCCAAACGAAGAAGATAATGTTGTAGGAGCCTGTTATTCCCAACGTAGTGATTCCCCAACCATTGGTATAGCTCTTGTCATATCTTGTATATGTGTTTATATTATAAAAAAAAAGTGGCTGAGCGACTCTTGGTTTGCTTTGCAGAATGCTCATCCAGGCCGATAGTTGTGTTGTAGGTATTCCCCAAACATACAACTTGTTGAACATAGCAATTCTTTTTTGGATAAAACGCTAGATGAAAGCTTGTATTCGTTTTGGTGAGACTTTTTTTTCCAGTAGTGTGTCAAGCTACCCTGCGAAGAAATACATATAAATTGTGTACAATGTACTCAATTTTTTCAAAATATACGCTACCTTCTATGTTCGACTGCCACATCCATGTATCAATCTCTTCTGATTTTATGACAACACTTGCAATAATAAATTCTAAAATTGGTGTTAGTATCAATTCACAATCAAATAAAAGGTGGTGTAAGTGCCATAACCACATAAGTTGTTAACTATTTGTGCATAATTAAAGTTCAGACACTGCAAGAGTCTCTTGCACATCAACTAAACATGCAAAGGGATGTAACAATGAAGTTAGGGAAGACAATGATCGGCATTTGCTTGGTGTGAAAGGAAACAAGTGAATCAAAGATTGAAGCTTCTAGGTTAAGTATGTTAAGAATAAAGCACCAATAGAGTCAAAGTGAGAGGAGTCAAGGTATGCACGGTGACATAGATGAACCATGCGATCAATTACTCGAGTTTGGAGAGGGAAATGCTGATTCTAAAGTTATTTTCTCCTTCCAATACTCTCTCAAGTTGGTCATTTTTCTCCGAAATCAATACAATATAGAATTGGTGTGTGAATTGTAAAAGAAGCATATTACAACTTGTTGAGTAGAGAGTTAGCCTCTAGGATTGGGATCTGAGAGTTCCGTTCATATCAGTTCATTTTGCGGTTGAAGGTAGTAGATCTAAATTTAGACAATACTACAGGATTTAGTGGATGCAATGAGTTTTTCCCCTCATGGAGGAGGGAGTTCAACAAGGATGTATATAGGATTGTTTTTGCCGGCAGAACCTGGGTAAAAACGCCTGGGTGTCATTAGTTTAGATTCTTTAAAACCCATCAATTACATTCAAGGCAAGGCATAAAAGGGTAAATGATTATTTATTTTAAATTCTTTTTAATACAAGTGCATTTAAAAGACGTTTTGAAACTTGAGGGGGCAACGGCCCCCATCCTAACTAGCCTCAATCATCCTTTTCCACTTTCGCAGTTCTATTCTTTGAACTCCATAATGATAAGATTGCACTTTATGTATCCCACGCAGGAGTCCATACAATTTAATTCGTTACATCAAGTTACAATTTAATTTGTTACATCAAGATTGTATCGAGCTCAAGTTGGAAGAGCTTTACTAATGGCTTGTAGTGTCTCGTCTGACTGTCTCGCTTCACCGGATTGTCTCGTCGACCTCTTCGCCAGAATGTCTTGCCGGAGATACCTTTTTATACCGCTCTGGTGCGCTCGACTGTAGGGTAGTCTCTGGAAATACTGTAGTCCTGGTTGGAGGATTCTTGGATTGTGAATATATCTTGAGAAATGGTTAGAAGAGTTATTGACATACAAAGGATGGGGTGTGCTGAGCAGAGACGAGCACGCGAAGCTGATACCAGGAAAAAGAAACAATATGAACACAGAGTACAAAGGGTATAGGCGATTAAAGAAAATTCTACTACCTTGTACTTTACTAGTTTTCCAGATGATTACGATACGGCAAAATGAAGCGAATTTTCAGACAATATGGCATATGCAAGGATGTGTATATTCCGCCGCAGCTGAATAAGTCTGGTTGAAGATACGGTTTTGTAACCTTCAAAATGGGTGTTTGTGACTTCTCCAAGCTTTCCAATGGTATAATGGTTGGCCAGCAGAGGCTCAAGGTGAACTACCCTAAATACGAGAGGCAAGTGGATACTAAGCAACAAAGGAGGGTTGTTCTTCAGAGGGACCGGTCCAGAGCTGATACTCAGAAACCCAATAAAAGAGAGGTAATGGACACCTTCAGACCAACGAGGGAGGAGATATCGTGGCTCAACTGTGCAACAGTATTTGAACTCATTGAAGGGAAACAACTAGATCCTCTGAAATCGACTTTAGCTAGGCTGGACTACAACAACATAACAATAGCACCCCTTCCAACCTGGAACACCTATATGATTATTTTCAATGATGAGCCTATGCAGCAGCGATTCCTTCACGAATTTAACATTGAAATTGCCAAAAGTGTTAAGCGAGTATGTTCGTGGAATGCAGATGATGAACCGGACAATGTAGAACGCACATATTAGCTGAATATTGAAGGGATACCTTTGGTCTGCCAAGGTAATCGCTTTTATCGGTGGATTATCAGGAAGCTGGAAAAATTCTTACAAGTAGATTTTGATTCGGGAATAGGGCAGATTCAGATCGCGCAGAGTTCTAATCCGAACCTGGATATCTAGTCCTATCCATTTTCATACGGAAATTCAAGTGGGTGCAAAATTATACCAAATATATGCTTCAGAGGATACAGGGGAGCGAGTGGCCGGAAAGCAACCGGGGCCGATGGCCGAAAAAGGGCAAGAGAAAGTATTGGTGCCAAACTATACTGTTTGGCCTGATTGGTCAAACTCTACGAAACCTGCTGCAACAAGTTACATAACGACGGTGATGGGATGGAGAAAGAAACAACCCGACTTATCAAAGATGGACACATCACCTGCGGTTGACAACCTGGCAACCTCTGATGAATATGACAAAAACTATCCTGTATTACTCCCCCATCGATTCACATGGACAACAAAGAGAAGCAAGTACTGTGGGGACAAATCTGGACTGTATTCTGGGCTTGAGAAATGAGAATATCTTGGGCTCAAACACTGGACCTTCTATTAACTTACTCATGGAACATAGTTCTGGATTGATGACTCGGAGCCCTCTAGAAAAATCAGTACAGCATGAAAAATATTCTGATCACAGTAAAATATATTACTGCCAGAAGACTAGACTAGAGACGGATCCTGCTGAAGCTAGTGGATCTGTGCAAGACTAATCTTCCTCTCCACCAAGGGATGTCAGAACCCTGAACGTGGTACATATTAATGGCCAAGCATATGAAGTGCTAACATTTGGACATCGTTTGGGGCTTAATACCATGGGAAATGATACTCAGTTGCTAGGTCAGTTCGCTGAGATGGAAAAAGAAATCAAAGCTTATTCTTGATGCATACTACAGAGAGGGCAAACCTAGGGGGAAGATATGGAAATCATCCCAGAAGTTACAAGAGTGACTTAATGCAAATTCTATCATACAACATTAGAGGTCTGGGGCTACAACACAAACAACTGGACATCAGAAAAAGAATACAGAAGCTCAATATAGAATTTATCTGCATTCAGGAGACAAAAATGGAAGAAGTGAGGCCTCAAATCCTAAACACAATATGGGGCTCAGATCTGTGGGATATGAGGTTCCAACCTTCCATAGGCAGCTCGGGAGGAAAATTATGCAGCTAGAAACCGGATAAATTCAAATTGTACAGATGTTGGCAAATCCAGGGAGCCCTAGGAATAGAAGGAGAATGGACTTCTAATCATAGACTTACATGCCTCATCTCTGTCTATTCACCATGTTTGTTTGAGGTGGGGAAATTGCTATGGGAAGGCTTAATTGAGAAAATTCGAACTCTGGTACCTATATAGTATTGTGTCCTTGGTGATTTCAATTCCATTCTGAATCAAGCAGAAAAACTAGGCTCTTCAGTGACTCCTGCTAGAGAAATAAATGTTTTTGAAGCTTTTATACATGAAGCACAACTAATAGACTTGCCTCTACTGGGAGACAGATTTACATGGACTACTCCAGATGCTCGGGTGGGAAGTAGACTTGACAGAATCCTGTTCAATGATAATTGGTCCCAAGAGTGGCGACAAATGCAACAACAAGCACTACCTAAGACAGTATCAGATCACTGTCCATTGATATTTTCTGAGGCACAAAAAAACTAGGGTCCAATACCATTTAAAGTCTATGATGATTGGTTAGAAGAGCACAACTATGTACAACTCGTGGAATCTGAATGGAGCAACTTTCAGATACAGGGGGATGCAGGGTACATATTAAAAGAAAAGTTGAGAAGGTTGAAAGTATCTCTGAAAAAAGTGGAATAAAGAGGTATACGGTTATGTGCACACAGAGGTCAAGCAAATTGAAGATCACATTGCTATCCTAGATACTGCTCTCAACACTAGACCACTATCTAGTATGGAGGCACAGACAAGAAAATGTTTATGGCAAAAACTACAGATATTGCTGAAAAGACAAGTTGCACTATCCTATCAACAATCAAGGTACAAGTGGTTGAAATTAGGAGATGTGAATTCCAAATATTTCCACTCCTATGTAAACAAAAATAGAAGAAGAACTGGCATACAAGGGATCCATATTAATGGAGAGTGGGTGGATGATGTCCAGAGAGTGAAAACTCACTTCAAAGAGTACTATGAATCCCTTTTCAAACTAGAGGCAGATAATGGCTACATTCCAATGGACTTTACATATTCACTGGAGGTGTCAGTATCTGATAATGAAGCTTTGGAGGTAGAATTTACAGAGGAAGAAATCTATGTTGCTGTCTTGAGTTGCAAAGGCTCAAAAAGCCCAAGACCCGATGGATATAACTTCAACTTCATGCACAGATTTTGGCACATCCTTAAGAAGGACATAATACAGTTCATTCAATCATTCTACTCTACATCTAGACTGTCTCCAGGACTTAATTGCTCCTTTATTACCCTGCAGCCAAAAGGAACAGCAAGTAGGGATCCAAGTGACTACAGACCAATCTCCCTGATTAACAACGCTTATAAGATCCTGGCAAAGTTGCTTTCTACCAGACTAAGCAAGATAATCCCCTATATCATTTCTCCATCTCAGTCGGGATTTATTAAAGGCAGGTATATTGGAGACAGTGTTCTGTGTGTGAATGAGATCATCAACTTGGCAAAAAAAAACAAGACAGAAATGTACATTGTTCAAGGTGGATTTTCACAAAGCATTTGATTCAGTGTAGTGGTCCTTTATTTTGAATATGATGACAGAAATGGGATTTAGTTCGAAGTTCAGAGGCTGGATTAAGGCTTGCATCAGCACGGTATCTATCTCAATCCTCATTAATGGTTCACCAACAGATCAACTCTTCCCTCATAGGGGCTTAAGGCAGGGAGATCCTTTATCCTCGTATTTGTTTCTTATAGCAGCAGAAGGAATAAACTTGTTCTTCCAAAAAGCAAGAGAGTTGGCACTCTATACAGGATTCTGCTCAGGGCCAACACAGTTTTCTACCTTACAATACACTGATGACACTATAATTCTGGGTAATGGCAGTGATATGGACACTACTACAACTAGAAACATACTGCGCTGGTTTGAAGCATGCTTTGGCCTTCGGGTAAACTTCCATAAGAGTAAATTATATACGTTAAACATGTATCTAGCAGAATCAAACAGACAGGCCACATCACTCTGCTGTCAACTAGACAACCTCCCCATGAAATATCTTGGTCTCCCATTAGGAGGTAACCATCAGCGCAAAGATCTACAGTTCTGCATACTATCAAAAAGAGGATAAAATAATGAGGCACTAGACAATTATCTTTTGGTAGCAGACTATTGATGTTCAAAGCAGCCCTCACACATTTACCAGTATATTATTTCTCAATGTATAAAGCTCCAAAGGTGGTCTTAAAAAAAGTGGAGCTATTGCAGCACCAGTTCCTATGGGGAGGACATGAAGAAGTAAGGAAGGTGGCTTGGATATCATGGGATCATATTACTCAGACAAAGCAAAATGGTGGCTTGGGAATCCTGGAACTATAATCCTTTAATGAAGCCCTTCTTGTGAAATGGGGCTGGAGACTGCTAACATGTCAACAGAGTTGCTGGACAGATTTACTGGAGTATAAATATGGCAAGATATATAGAGCAATACATTTTGAGGGGCACAGTAGATTATCATTGTCAAGAGCATCTACATGGTGGAAGCAAATACTGAATTTTATGCAGCTAGAAGAATGGTTTAACATAAACCTCTACAGACAAGTAGGTGATGGCCTATCTACACTATTCTGGGAAGACAAATGGTTTGGGGGTGGTAGGCTACGTGACAGATACACAAGATTATATTCAGCAGCACTAGACAAATTCCAGCCAATTGCATACAAGTTAGATCAATCAAATGGTATATGGACTTGAAAGTGGGAATGACGTAGAGAGCTATTTGAATACGAAGTTGAATCCCTATCATACTTACAGCAACAACTAGGGGAGCATATACCACAAGAATTTCAGGATAAATGGGTGTGGAATCAAGATGGAGGGGATACATATACTGTCAAATGAGCTTATCATCAAATTAGGAGATCAAAAAGAGCAGTGAATGTACCGGACCCAATGTTGTTTTCACTGTGGGAAGATTATGCGTCGCTCAAAACCTCAGCTTTTGCCTGGCGCCTCTTCAAAGATGGAATCCCAACCCTAGTAAACCTGCAGATAAGAGGAATCATCCCAAATTACCAGAGCAGATTATGCAAATTATGCCAATTGCACGAAGAAACAACAACGCACCTCTTCGCTTCCTGTAAGTGGACACAACAATTTTGGATGAAGATATACACTTGGTTGGATATGCCACTCATCCTTCACACAGATTCGGCTGTAAATTACCAGGGGCACATGCTATTGGCTACCAAGAAGAGAATTCGGAAACCATGGAGGATGATTTGGTTAATTACAATCTTGAGACTATGGTTGCACCGGAATAAGGTGATATTTCATAGTGAGGAAAGCTCTTCGAGTCAGCTCTATGATGAAATCCAAATTCATAGCTGGATGCAGATGAAAGACAGAAATGCTCAGCTGGGGGGATACAGTGCTGCAGACTCAGCTTTGTAATCATCCCAAGTTGATTATATGATTACAACTTAATCTGTATGCACACTTATTATTCTTTTATTCTTTAATATACATGTTTACCTAAAACAAATATGGCATCCCAATATATTTATGAACATTAGGGTTAAGAGTGCTAGGGTATCAGTATCACTGGCATCGATGTTCCATGTTAAAAAAGCCAAACAATTTATGATATAGCAACAAAATTCGATAACTCAAATAGAATAAAACTGTAAAACACATTCCTCAATCTCAAATCAACCCTGATAGAATATCATAAAGATGCAGAACATACGGATATTACTAAGCTAAAACTCTAGGTCCAACAAGGTTAATCGGCAGTTAGAACCAGTCATTCAATGGAATACTAATTGTTCTCAAGACAACTGCAATCTGAAAATAGGCAGAAGAGATAACTAGGGTTTCAGAAATGAGACTCACCCATCTCGTATTCGCAGTGCTCCATAACATGAGAAGCACATTGATGGAACATTGTTGTGATGAAAAAGAAAGGCATTTCAATCTTCAGAGAAATGGAGGAGAGCATAGAGAAAATAGGGATATTTTCTTTTGAATTCTGTATAAAAAAAAAATTATCTGGAAAATCATTTCTTTTATTGAGATATTGACCTAAGCCCAAAAAATGAATACATCATAATATTAGTGATTAAGCGTCTATGAAAATTGAATACATAGTTGTGGGTTTTGTAGCCAATTAACTAGCCCAATCCCGACTTTTAATTTATTAAATGTGTTTGCCCATATCCAAGTAACTAATTTAGAGTGGTCTAGGATCAAGTCCATGCATGGTGAAGTTTCGTTGAGTATGTCATTATTTCTTACTTTCCAGATGTCCCAAATCATGCTCTGCCAGATTGATTTCCATACTTCATACCATTCTCTTCTCTTGATTAGGCCTAAGTGAAGTATGTAGTGTTTTTTTGGATTGTTGATACCCACTGACTCGTATCCAAGTCAACCATATAATATCTGCCATATTCTATATATGCTACTACATTCGAAGAACACATGTCGCGGAGATTCTTTATGCTGGTGACAAAAAGTGCACTATAGCGCCGAGAGTTGTGCCATAAGTATTCCTCTTATGTGTAATTTATAAAAGGTGGTTATCTGATCCTTATTAAGTCTCCATACGAATGCATGAACATGCCTCGGGGAGCTCTTGCACCAACTCTCTGCTAGTCCCTCATATCCCTGCAAGGAGAAACCCATAAAATGTATCAAAACTATGTATATTGTTTTAACAGTGTATACATGTCGGTCTCTATCTGGCTGTCATCTATAGTTGTCTTACTCTTCATGTTTGATCTTTATATCTGCAATGAGAGTTTCTAGAATTGGTATTAGTAACCTTTCATGTGTATGTAACTGTCTACGCCAATGCCATAACCACACGAGCTCCTCACTCTTCGGGCATACTTTCTCGGCTACCATTGCCTCTTTGTCTAAGAAAATCGAGTATAATCGATCTGAAATATCCATTGGATATTCCAGAATAGTCCACATGGAGTGCCAGAATTTAGTATCCTCTCCATTAACTATAGATCTCTTCACATTACTGTGGAACCAATAGGCAGAGCATACCTACTTGATTAGGTCCTTCCGCCATCTGGAAGACCTATTGGGGGCTAAGATAGTCGTCCTATCCCTTTGAAGCCTTCTGGATGTAGGTATAATAATTGAATGATCTTACTGAGTAGACCTTCTAGGTCAGTCATGATCTTCCAAAGCCATTTGCCTAATAGGGTTGTGTTGAATAATTCAAGATTTTTTATACCAAGCCCCCTGCTAACATCTTGACATATAAGCTCCTATATGATCAAGTGTATAGGTTTTTTCTCAGAAGTGAACCATCACCACCTCTTTTTAAGAATTTTGAATGTATCCTACGTATACTGGCGATTACATCTTTTGATGCCTTAAATATGGATAAGTAGTATGTAGTCAGGGCTGTGAGAGTTGATTTAATGAGATATTCGACCTCCATAGGCGAGATAGATATTCTTCAAATTCTTAATTCTTTTTGTTATTTTTTCTATTATTGGTTGCCATGTTGCTTTTTTCCCGAATTTGTGCCTAGTGGTAGACTAAGGTACACTTGAGGTAACTTAGTTGTTAAGCAGTTTAATTTCTTAGCATAGTTTTGTAATTCCAAGCTTGATATATTTATTTTCATTAAGCAACTTTTGAAAAAAAATACTTTTAATCCTGATGTTATTTCAAATAATTTCAAAATGCCCTTCATGGTAAGCACATTTTCCTTATCTCCTTCACATAAAAGCAGTGTATCATCTGCATACTGCAGGTTAGACAGTGGTAATTTTAATTTCCTAGATGCACTGGTTTCCATTTACTAACATTGTTTGCACTTTCAATCATCAAATGCAACCCTTCAATTGCAATAAGGAATAAGAAGGGAGACAAGAGATCTCCCTGCCTTAATTCTCTTTGAATTGCAAATTCTCCTGAAGGACTGTCATTCACCAGTACTGTGGTAGTAACTGTGGTGATGCATTCTTGTATCCACTTCTACCATTTTTCACAGAAATTGAATTCTTCTAACATTCTCAATAGATATTCTCAATATACCGAGTCAAATGCTTTTTCAAAATCCACTTTAAAGTGTATCGCTTTACAATTGCACCTCTTTGTCTCTTCAATTATCTCATTGGCAATCACCCCACTCAATCCATGATTTGCCTACCTTTAATGAATCTCATCTTTGGTGTGAGCACAATATATGTAAAATTAATTTCTTTTATTAATTTACCATTTTCATGAAATTGTTGTATGAATTCAAAAAATCTTTTTTTTTCACTTTTCAGTGGTATTTTATAAAATAAAAATTAAGTCCATCCGGTCATGGGCTCTTATTGGATGCACATGTCCAAACTGTTTCTTTAATTTCCTCCTCTATAAGTGGTTTTACTAGGTTCTCGTTATCCTCCTCATTTATCCTATTAGCGATATGAGCATCTAAGTATATCCTATCTTGATAATCGGTAGAATAATATTTTTTTGAAGTGTTCTTTAGTTCCATTTTTTACTTCACTAACATTTTCCACCCACTTACCTTTTATGTTCAACCCTCTTAGTGCATTTCTTTGACGATTTTTTTTATCCATGCATGGTAATATTTTGTGTTTCCTTCTCCATCTTTGAGCCAGATTGCTCTTGATTTTTGTTTAAGATTTTGTCTTGTTGTTTAAGTAGGATTTGAAGGATCTTATTTTTTCTTTATTTTGTTCTAGTTCCATTTCAGTTAGATCTTACGTTTCTGCCTTATCTTCGCAATCACTTATTTTCTTTTGTTTAGCATCTATGTTTTTTTCCTACATGACCAAAGACTTCCTTATTCCAATCCTTCAAAGTCTTCATCAAATTCCTAATTTTCCTGGTCAAATTATATCCACGCCTACCCTGGTGGTTATCATCTTCCCATGTTGTTTTAATTAATGTTTTGAATTATTTATGTTCATTCCAGAAATTCAAGGTTCGAAATGGGGTGTATCCCCAGTCTATACTTTCTTCCTTGAGCATTACCAGTCTATGGTCTGATTTTTGTTTTTGCAATGCTATTTGATGGAGATTCGGCTATATGATTATCCACTATGGGGAGAGTAAAAGTATATCTAGACGGCTAGCTGAGACATATCGTTCATATGTTCTTGTGAAGTGATGCCTCTGGAGTGGCATATCTACTAGATTTAATTGCATAATAAACAGGTCAAATTCTTTCATTTCACCTGTAGGACTATCCAGTAGACGCTTCCTCTCATCCACATTCCGTACTGCATTAAAATCCCCACATAGGTACCATAGTTCATTTGGGTCTTGTTGTAACATTATTAGAATTTTCGACCAAAATTGTTTCTTTTCTTTGGCTTGAGAGTGCTGGATCCAGCTCTGGGAAATCTTCCACCAGGAATGGTACATACTCTTTTGATTTCTAGATTATTTATGTTTGAATATTCCATTCTTTTGGTGGAGCCTAAATGATTTCCTCCTGCACCGGTAATTTCAAGATTTCATCATCGAACTTGAAATTCTCTCTAGCTCATCTGCAACGATTAGGACTCTTCCAGCTTGCAAATTTATTTTGTCAGATGTGCCCACAGAGGCCTTGATGCTTCTCCCCACCATGCTAGCCACCTAAACGAAGAATTTGTCATTCCAACAGGTCAGTGGAGGTCCATGACTTACCCACACGGCATGCCCTACCCCTTTGTTTGTTAGACCGTCCCTAATCTTTGTGATTCCAAGTTTCAACCAAATTGAATCATCAACTAATAGTCATGTATATGTTGCTTTTGTTTTCTTTATTTTAACTCTGTAAATACATTATATTATATATAAAAAAAATTAGCTTATAAAAAAAAAACTAATAGTCATGATTTCCGCTCTTTCATTTGCAGGTTGATAAAAATTTCTCCACCTTCTATTGTAGAAACCAGTACATCTCCGTAGCCAGTTGATTTCAGATCTTGCTGCACTTTGGCAGTACCTCCTGATGGCTTCATTTCAGCAACCAGGCATTTCCACAACCACAGAGCTTCCTCCAACTTAGGTATAAATTTCATCTTTAATACCTTAGCCCCTGTTTTGCTAGTGGATACTGTCTGACCTGTGATTGGTGTGCTTTGTAGCTGCTGGATCTTCCCTTCCAATGTTATTTTTTCTTGCATCAGTGACTCCCTAGTTCTAATCAGGCTTACTGCCAAAGTGTAAGTGTCCACCACCTTGCCATGTAGTATGTTCTCCAAATTCTTGGTTGTGTCCAGGGGGAGGAGGAATCTTACGAACTCGAAGCACCTGCCTAAATGGTCCCGATATTGTGAAACATGAGCATCTCTTACACTTCCATACTTTGAGAAGTAATGCTCCATGTCCTGCTTTATCCAAGACTCCGGGAGGTTGGCCACATGGTAAGACACCGTTTCCTCCCTCAGCCTTTGAATATAACTTGATAATTCGTTTTTTTCTTTTTGCTGGCTTAGAGGGTGCTGATTTGGTCTGTTTGTTTCTTCCCACAGTTTGCCATTCATCAGCTTTAGGCTGCTCCTGATGATGATCAGTGTTGCTCACAGGGACAGGGATGGCGTCTTGTTGATACTGCAGTGGATCAAGATTGCTTGGCATATTATTGCTGATGTTGATGTAACTATCTCGTAGAGTAGCTAATGTTTGTTGTAGTCTAGTTGCTGATTGCTTGTTGTGCAAAAGATTGAAGTAGGTAGTTGTTGTTGGAATCTTATATGTATTCTAGAGATTTGATAGCCACTCTCTCTCTAGAAAACATTTTGTGCTAGAAAAGATAAAAAAAAAAATTGAATTCTGAATTTGAATTTTGTATAATAAACTGCTTCTTTTTAATTCATTGCAGTTCCCCTTCCCTCTAGATATTGATTTCATATTCATTGGAGTCTGGAGTTTCTTAGTTACAACAAACTGCAATGAATTCTGAAATTGCAGTTTCCTAGTTATTCTGAAAAAAAAAAACTGTTTTTTATATTCCCCTCCCCTCCCCCTAAAATTTGCGTATAAAAAATGGGTTGGAAACCGAAGACATTGAATTCCTATAAAAAAAAAAAATTGATTCAGAATAACTAAGAAAATCGTATTCTTTTTGTTTATAGCTTCTACTTTTTTTTCTATATTTTTAACTTGTTAAAAGGCTTTTAGAACAGTTGTTTTTATGAAGTTAATTTTAAGTAATGTTTTCAAACACTTTATTTTTAACTTTTCTATTCTAGTAAAATTCACTAAGAAACTTTCTTAATTCCTTTCATTACATTTCAAGCCACATCCACATCTTGTCCTAATTTGTCAACCACGTCCTCATTTTTCGAAAGTGCTTATTAGCATTTTAATTGATCATCTCTTTCAAATAGTTATCGCAGCAAAAATAAAGACCGTACCAACACATGAACACAACATAGTGATACGAAATAAAGAGCACATTATTTTGGGCTAATTGAAATCAAGTTTTGGATCTTGAGGGGTATCCACAACAATAGAGGTTATCTCCAATGTATGTTTCTAATTCTATTATATAGACAGTAGGTAAGTGTAATACAATTACATTACAAATCAAGATAAACAATGGTAAATTATAAACTATATCAAGTAGGATGAATCTGTTAGGATCAAACAACACACACGATCAAAGACAAGTGCGAAAACGAAACGAAAATACAGATTTACGTGGTTCACCCAAATTGGCTACTTCCACGGCGGCTAGGGTTCTTTATTTCACTGTTTTTCGAATACAGAATACAATGAAAGACAAAAGTATTTATAGGCAGGAATTCTGATACAATTAGAATTCCTCCAGGGACTAATCAAATGACGTAATTGCCCCTCCAACTAATGGACACGTTCTCCACTAACTGATTTGGGCTCCAACATCAACACAACTTAGCTGATGTTGATCAAGAAAAGCAGGGCATGCTTGTAAGGGAACATGAACAATGAGGAAAAGCACTTACCAAAGCCTTGTCATACTCATTCTCCGACAGCTTCATCACGTGGAGGGAAGAAAACGAAAGAGATATTAGTATAAATAACAATATAATTTTTGGAAGGGAGGAACAAAAGCATGAAAAATAACTACTCATAAATATGAAAAATGCCGGATCCGAAACAAAAGCATATCGATTTAGGTTTTAATCGATATCGAAACAACAAAAAATTGATAATGATATTTTGGTACCGATACCGAACAAAAAAACTGTCGGATTTCGTTATCGGTATCGCATCGGCATTGATATGATATTTTTACTCACCCCTTGATATAAGCACATAATTTTCGATTATATAATATAAAATTCACAAGTATTTTTAAAATAAAATGTAATTAGTTAATATAGATTTTTGGTTCAAAAAAAGAATTTAATGTGCGAGTTAATTTAGTAATTAAAGGATGGAGAGTAATTAGTGTTTAGTTGTTGTGATATTTTAGTAAGTTAAATAAATAAAGAACCATGAACCGTGGTAATACTATAAATTTGATAGGGGGCTAATAATGTAAATTTAAATTGCACAGAATCAGTGGCTGTGCAAAGGCTTCAAAATTGGCTTGGCCTTCCTCATAAATATGAAAAATGCCGGATCGTTGGGTTTTTATTGAGTACTAGTAATTGCCCGTGCCCTCATGGCACGGGGAACAAAAAATACACCATCACATGCAAAATGGCCATGCGTGAAGCTCATCTGCGGTT
>JAOWBN010104540.1:0-19688 GCA_028565015.1 Pinguicula moranensis
AGGATCCCACAGAGCCACTCGTTGATGATTTCCTCCAAGAGGAAGACCCAAGTATAGAGTAGGAAAGGAATCTAATCAGCACATGAGTTGTCTATCCAATACTCTGGATTGTACTTGTGATAGATTTAAAGTGAACATAGAGCTTTTGGAGTAGTTCACTCTAAGACCCGAAAGGATTTCAAAACAGATTAAGACTTTTCTAATCATCATAGTGTCTTGACAGCTCCCATTTCCAAAGATCAAAGTATCCTCTGCATATTGCAGAATAGTCATCCTCTCTGAGCCCACCGGAAAACCAGAATATAGACTTAGCTCTCTTGTTTTTTTCAATAATAGAATCAATCCCTCCGCACCAATTAGGAATAGGTATGGTAACAATGGATCTCCCTGCCGTAATCCTTTTTGAGGATTAAATTGAGTTGTTGGTGATCCATTTATGAGAATAGAAATAGAGGATGTAGAGATGCATGACTTAATCTACCTGATGAACTTTGGATGAAATCCCATTATAGTCATCATGCCCAAAATATAAGACCAGTGAATAGTGTCAAAAGCTTTTTGGAAATCAGCTTTGAAAATCATACAAGGGGCCCCTGTTTTCTTTGCCAGATTAACCACTTCAATAGCAGATAATACAGAGTCACCAATATACCTCCCTTTAATAAATCCAAATTGATTTGGAGGAATAATGATAGACATGATTTTGCTCATCCTGACAGAAAGTAACTTAGCCAAGATTTTATAAGCACAATTAATAAGGGAGATAGGTCGAAAGTCACCTGGCATTGATCCATCAGATCCCTTCGGTTGAAGAGAAATAAATGTTGTATTCAAACCTCGAGTCATCTGTTCAGAATAGTAAAAATCTTGGATGAAGTTCACAAAATCATTCTTTAAAATATTCCAAAAGCGTTGAATAAACTTTAAGTTGTAGCCATCAGGACCAGGACTTTTAGATCCGTCTAACCCCATTACTATATTCGTTATCTCGTCCACTGAAAATGTTGCCGTTAGAGCTTCATTGTTTGGGCCAGAGACAGTGTTGACAGTTGATAGTGATAATAGCATTTGTCCATGATCCTCTTTCAATGTGAATATTTGCTCAAAATGTCTTTTGTATTCATCTTTCACCCCCTGCACCTCTGCCACCCACTGATCATTCACCAACACACCATGAATTCCAGATCTTCTTTGATTCCGATTTACTACTCTGTGAAAATATTGGGTGTTTGCATCTCCTTGTGCTAACCATCTACTGCGAGATTTCTGAAAAATCATGGCTGCCCTTTTCTTTTCAAGAATCTGGAGTTCATCCCATTAGACTGAGTAAGGTAATACCAACAGTTATATCAAAAAGTCAGTCTGGATTCATAAAAGATTGATTAATTGGTGATAGTATCTTATGTGCAAATGAGGTTATCGATTTGGCAAAGAAAACTTGAGCTCAATGTCCACTATTTAAAGTTGACTTTAAGAAAACATTTGATTCTATCTAGGGGGAGTATGTGCTAAGCATGATGAATTAGATGGGGTTCAACCAAAAGTACATTAGATGGATAAGGGAATGTATCTCCTTTATAACGATTTCAGTATTGATAAATGGATCCCGGACTAATCAGCTTTTCCATTAAAGATGATTAAGACAGGTTGACCCCCTGTTACCCTATTTGTTTCTTATAGTAGTAGAGGGATTAAACTTATCAATCAGGGAAGCACAGACAAGGTGTTTATATTTAGGCTCTCCTATGAGGGTCCACCACTTGATTATCTTACAATATGCAGACTGAGGGTATGGCAGATGCTCTGGCTAGTGGCAACTGGAAAATATGGATCTACGAAAACCGTGTCATTTTTTAATTTGAAGGAAACACCCCAAATGAGATCTTCGATAAATTCCTTCTGTAGAGTTGGGAAATTTTGAAGAGAATGCACCGCAAGACACGGGATAGCTGAGTGATAGAGATGGTCGAGATTTGTAATGAATGATTAAAAATTATCTCGCTTATCTATAGATCACAATGTATTCTTTCATTTAATTGAAATAAAATAAAGATAAAATTTCCTATAAAAAAGAAGATAATTGACCAACATTATACCAGATCGATTGGATGATGAACCCGCTATATGTGCGAATGTAAAGCTCAGATAGAAAGATGATGTGTATTTTGTTTTGTTGTATATAAAAGCAAAGCAAGCATTTGCATTTCATACGCGTTTTTAGAGACTCTCTAAACTCCGACAACCGACCAGTGGGACGTGGTCACTCCTCCTCCGCATCCGAGCCACACTCCACCATGTATTCACCATGTGCCTTTGCCACTTACCCGCCATGCTCCGTTGCCTCCCTGTTGTGCACCGCCGCCTCCTACTGCGCACCGCTGCTTTCCCGCGCGTTTTTGCTGTTCTCCACCGCTTGCCTGCCGCACACCCGTGCGTTCCCACCGGGCTTCGCTATCTGCCTACCACGCACCCGCGCATTCCTGTCGTGCTTTGGCACCTGCTTGCCGCGCACCTACACGTTCCCACCGTGCTCCGCCATTGCCTCCATCTTTGTTCGTCGTCGGAGCAGCCAGATCTGTTGGCTGCTCCCGGTCAGATTCCGGCTGCTTTCCCCCACGCATGCCGATGGGCCACTTGCCAAGTCCGACGCGCCCCATGCGCCCCTCCTCCGACACGTCCCATCTATCAGCGACACGACAGATGTGTTATTGTATCACACTGCTCAAGGAGACTTTAAGTCTCCTCAAGGTTAGCACAAGGCTCGGGGAATCGTTCCTCAAGATGCAGCAAAAACGGGCCTAAAATTGGGCCCGTATTTGGACCACTGCAGGGAAGATGGGTTTTGTAAGCCCATGCCCTTTATATTTGTGTAATCTAGGCTATTTTGGCCATTTTTAATTTTAAACATTCCTATCAAAAAATAAATAAAAGCATAGAAAATTTCAAAAAAAAGAAGAGGAAACTAGTGTTACTTAATAGACTTATTAAAACTAAACATGAACAATGTAAAAACAAAATATTGATTCAGTAATTAATACCTATATGGAATGATTTAGAGATTGAATAATTAGATGAAAAAAATTATTGATTAAAACATCGGAATTTTACTGATTTATTGTTCGATGTCTCATCCAAATTGGCTGCCTTGGGTGTTTTGGCAACGTGTGGAGGAGGGGTTACAGTAGATTTAAAAAGAGAGGTTTTGATTGTAAACAAATTATATTTGATTCTTGTGAAGGGTTAGGCTCTAGTTAAATTTATCTAATAATGTGATTGATAATTGATAATTTGATTGATTGATAAGGGAGATGAAATTGAAAGGTTATAAGGTGTACAATCTGATTAAATATTTTTGATAAAATTACCTAATAAGTTAGCTAATTTTTTTTTAACCCTAACGGGTTGCCTTGGTTGTTTAGAATGTCCCCATAACTCTCTTCCTCATATGAGTGGGAGGTTATGGGTTCGACTCCTACCAGAAGCAATGCTGGGGCCAGACTCTGATTTTATGATTATGGCTTGCCTGATCAGCCGTTTGCCAGATCCGCCGTGAGAATCGGCTCGGCGTGATCCATGTGGACTAGTTGACAAATAGTCAAATATCACCGGTCATTCAAAAAAAAAAGTTAGCTATTTTTTATAAAACAGGACATCGCTCTTATGTTGCTATTTTTCTTATAAATTTTCTTTTCTAAGTTGTTATAATTTCTTATTCAAATATATAATTCTTATTTTAATTATTAACAATGGAGTTTAGAGATTTATTTTAAACTCCAATGTTAATAAAAAAGTAGAATAATAAAATAATAAGGTAGTTTTTTTTTATAAGTTCCACAAAATATTTCAATTGTTCACCAAACAAATTTATTTGATTAAGCTACCTTATTTTGATAAAATAAAGTCAAATCTTCCTAGTAAGTAATACTAAAGACTAAAGAGGCTTAGCACAAAGTGTACCTAAATAAAATTTTAACTAGCCAAATAGAAATCGTGACATCTTCAATTATCAACCACATACGAACCGAGTTTACTCTCTATCCTGCAAAATTAAAGTTGCAATATAGATAATAAAAAAACAATTATTCAAAAGAAGTGTTTTTTATTACATTATGATAAGGAGTCAATGACTAGATATAAACTTAAGGAAAAACTGTGGCATCAATTCGAGTCCGACTTGCACTTCAATTTGTACATTATAATCTAAAAATTAAGTAAAAAGCAAAAGTATATTTAATACATTAGTCAATAACAAATAACAACCAGACAGTTTGGCTTAATAAAAGCATTTTTTGGAATTGGATTGCACAAGTTATTTTAACCCATCCAATGATAGTTTTTCTTACTCAAAGCCAATTGTTCAGAAAAGTGGTGGGAGACTAGATACGCAACTTTACCCAGTATATTCCCAATTAAGTTGGGGTCTGGGGGGTCTGATATACGCAGTCTTACCCTTGTAATTATACAAAGAGACCATTTTCTGGGAGACTAGATAGATTAGATCAAAGGTGAAAAGGAAGAAGTAACTGAGAATAGAGAGAATAAAAATAAAAAGGTGGCAAGTAACGAACTTCGGTAAGTAAAGAGAGAAGAAATGATTTAGCAAATTAATTTAACATACTAAAAATATATTAATATTTATTATATCACATTCAATGAGCCCAACAAATATTAAACCGAGAACTATGATTGCCAAAACCAGAAAAAGGAGACGGTGGGCTTCCTTGCCAATGTTCAAAGTCAAACCCAACCTCAAACCTCAAACCTCAAACCTCAAACTCAAACTCAAACTCAAACTCAGTATTTAGGAGAGAGAACATTTAGGGGCGCAGCGCAGCACCTGGACACAACTTCAAGCTCAAACCTGAATTTTTCCCGAGGTATGCATGTGCTGCTTTGCCTTTGAAGGTGGAGAAAGAGCCCCGGGGAAGTATGGCCGGAGCTCCAATTGCATCACCCACAAACCCTTCTTGGTTTACTCCCAAGAGGTAAATGTTTTTGATCTTGCAACTTTATGTTGGTTCTCCAGTTGAATTCTAGAAAATAGACTGTGAAATTTGAAAAAAGAACTGTCTTATGAATTCTTGCGGTTCACGTTCTCATTGAAGTTGTTTCTAGTTTTGCTCCTTTTTCTTCTATGCTCAAGGTTCTGTTCTGTTTGTCTTGCTGTGGGAGGAGATATCTCTGAATTGGTTTATTTTCTCTTTATAGGCCTAGCGGAACGCCCCCATTCTGGGTAGTAGATGAATTGTAAATTTGATATATTTTTCTTTGGTCATCCTGAATCTCGGTTTACTAATTTCAAGTAACTGAAAATCTTGATTGATTACGATTCCATCTGATATCAAACAATTGTTTCAATGCCTTCTGTCATTTTTTTGCTGCGTTGGCAGGTTGCTTGGTATGTTTTGTCTGATCAACTTGTTGAATTACATTGATCGTGGCACTATTGCAAGTAATGGTGTCAACGGGAGCCGGAAAACCTGCTCAGAAAGTGGTGTATGCTCATCTGGTAGTGGAATCCAGTAAGTGGGATGTCGATACTTGGCAATCGGTTTATAGCACTTAATTTAGACCATTTAACTCATCTTAATATACTTTCACAGGGGTGCTTTTGACTTGGATAATTTTGAAGATGGAGTTATATCATCTGCGTTCCTGGTTGGATTACTTGTCTCATCTCCAATTTTTGCATCTTTAGCCAAGAGGTTAACCGTCCTTTTCATTTTTTATGTACAGTCATTTACATTTCATACATTGTTGGTTCCAACTGCAAATTTTTAGGAATGTTATGTGAGCTTGCAGTGTCAATCCTTTTCGGCTTATTGGAGTTGGCTTGACTGTCTGGACCCTTGCTGTTGCTTTTTGCGGGTTTTCATTTAATTTCTGGTCCATTGCGATCTGTCGCATGTGTGTAAAATTCTTAACTATCTCAAACTATTACGGAGTATTCATCTTTCATGCAAACAATATAGCAATGGATCTGCTCTTATCGGATCTTGCTTTTTGTAGGCTAGTCGGTGTTGGTGAGGCTTCATTTGTAAGTCTTGCAGCTCCGTTCATCGATGATAATGCCCCTTGTGCTCAGGTCTACTCAATTACCTTTATGTCTCGTTTCATAAAATGGTGGATAACTTGACATTCTTACTTTTTTGCGCATTAATTTTCGCCACCACCATGGCAAGTCTCTCTAATATATCAGCCAGTCAATTATATAATTACAGTTAAATGCTACATAATTATGATTATTCCTACCTTCAATATTATTATGACAATGGCCTTGTGAGATGAAAGCAGAGACTTACAGATACTTTTCAACTCCAGAACCAGCTAATCTCTAAAAATAAAAATAAAAATTTGAACTTACTTTGCATTTTAGTCTTCACGCATGTCTTGCTTCTGTATGACAGAGAACAGCATGGCTGGGAGCATTTTATATGTGTATACCAACTGGTGTTGCACTTGGATATATATATGGTGGATTGGTAAGTCATTCTTGGTAATGTCCAGGCAAAGAAAATCCTTTATTACTAGTTCGCTATGATGATTTCTTGACCATGCATTGATTACGCATCCAAGTTCAAGTTGTTTTTGTTGCTCTTGATTGTCTGCTGAAATTTGTCATATCCCTTAATTGTGTTGATGTTTATAGGTAGGACAGGTTAGTTGGCGTCTGGCGTTCTGGACGGAGGCAATCTTGATGGTCCCTTTTGCCATTTTAGGCTTTCTGATGAAACCCTTGGAGTTGAAAGGTCAATTTTTAAATTGTAGCTTTGATCTCCATCATTTTTTGTAAATTGTTTTTATTCTATTTCAAAACCATATGCTGATGCCTATTTCAAGCAGGTTTCTCTCCTGCTAAATCCAAATCAACTCCAGCACAGGATGGCTCTGAAGGTCAAGGTACTCAACTTTGTGATACAGCAATCTAACTATTTGATGACCCATTTTATGTGAAACCGTTTGTTTCTTTCCACAATTTGTATTCTCTGCCTCATTTGGTTATCTTGCCATCATGAAACAAACATATTTCTTCTGTTTGGTGTAGGTGGTGAACTGCTCCCTAGGGAGACATTGAAGCCTTCAATGTTGGGAATTTTCTGAGCTGCGATTGATCCTCATGAATTTGCTTTAACTTTCCCTTTCATTGATATGCATTTGCATCATATGAAAATATGTGTTTTCTTAGAGCTCTTTTAAATGCATATATCAGGTCAACAGTTTTAATAGGATTTGCGGACGACATAAAACTTGTTTTGATTGACAAGGTTTACTTGGTGAACATTCTTGGTAAATCTTTTATTTAAGCACCGAAGCATGTATCTCCTAATACTTGTTTTTGTTTGTTTGTTTTCGCTCGGCAATATTTGTTTTTGTTATTATAATCTTTCTTTGTTACCCGCTGTTCAGGTTATATTGCCTATAATTTTGTTATCGGCTCTTACTCTTACTGGGGACCGAAAGCGGGCTATAACATCTACCATATGGTAAACCTATGAAGAGCCCTGGAACTGAAATAGCAATGCGTGACTTCCTCGGAAGAGAAAAATATTGAGAATTAGTTTTTGAAATACAGTTTCTTTTTGCTAAATCTTATTTTGTACTTCTTTAGCTCACACAATTTACTTTCTCAGAGCAATGCAGATTATCTGTTTGGAGGGGTAACTGCAGTATCCGGAATATTTGGATCAATAGCAGGTGGCCTTGTTCTTGATCGAATGACGTCCACTATACCCAATGCTTTTAAGGTGTCCCCTCCATCAAATGTAGTTTGCTTGTAACATTGTTGAAAACCAAACTGAATTGCATACTGTTTCCTTCTTAATATTGGATTTTCTTGGGAATAGCTATTTCCATAATGGCATCAGTTCTAACGCAGCTTCTGTCATTTGCAACATTCACTGGAGCAATACTCTGCTTCACTTCCTTTTGCTTCAAGAGCCTGTATGCTTTCTTGGCTCTTTTTTCAATTGGGGAGATCCTCATATTCGGAACTCAGGTACTTCCTGAGAATACTCTATTTTTTCGTGTTGAGAAGACAAAAAGGTTTTGATCCTCTGATCTTCTTATGACAATTAGAATGGTGAATTCTACTTTGCTCTTAACCTTTCATTCAGGCCCCGGTGAATTTCATCTGTCTGCATTGCGTCAAGCCAAGTCTAAGACCATTATCAATTGCTCTCTCCACTGTATGTATTCATGTATTTGGCGACGTGCCATCCTCTCCCTTAGTCGGGCTTCTCCAGGTGCGTGCGTGTACATGGTATCATGTAGCCTGTAGGCAAGAATCTACAAATTTCTTGGTGGTTCTGCCTCCAGAGAGCGCGCCATTCCTGTCCTGATATTTGACTAAAGTAGCCATTTTACAGGATCATGTTGACAATTGGAGGACAACTTCTCTTATTTTGACTTCTGTTCTGTTCATTGCAGCTGCAATCTGGTTTATAGGTAAGGTTTTTGCTCTCGGAAAATCAGATTCAATTGGATCACTGTTTGATCTTGTGTTTCGAATGTGGTGCAGGCGTTTTCCTTCATGCTTTAGATCGATACAATGAAGATCCCGATCATGTTGATACTTCCATTGACAAGTCCAGTTCAACTCCACTGCTCGAAGGGGAGACGAATGCAAATGTATTATAGTTCTCTTAACATCGACGACGATCGCATATGTATATACGATCAACGCCATTTTAATGATATTCATTCTTGCTTGTTCAGTGATTTTTCTGAACAAAAATGGCTCTGGCTATTGGCTATTGGCTATTTTTAGAATTTACTAAAACTTCATGCTCCATGTCAATGAAAATTATTCTCTCAACAATCGTCAAAACTTTTACATGATTTGCATTACACAAGTGAAAGCTCGCCATTACGAACGGATCTTTTGACAAGTTTTGCCCACGAGTCGTTGGTTTCAGTGATAACTTTAAGAGCATAGTCCTGTGAACCATATAGCAACACAGGTTAACAAAAGTGGAGAATAAACAAGAGAAGTGCACCATGAAAAAGGTATAAAAGCAATAAATATGAGAAACGTTCAAATAAGAGAAGTAAGTTTACAAAGAAGAACCTTATTAGCTGGCTTGTTGGCAAGGCCAAATTTATTAGCTGGTTTTCCATCAGGAATCTTGTAGTCTCTAAACCAGTCCATAATTGCAGTAAGAGTTCCCTGTGAAAAATTATGTGATCAATGCAGTGTCCTGGATAGGAATATACAGATTCTCAAAATATCAAAAGGTTTCTTCAACAGACCGGGAAATGCTTTTCAACATCATCTACATCATTGACAAGGGCAGCTTTAGGGTCGTCTAAGGAAACAGCAATTATTTTCCAGTCGAGCTCTCCCTCGTCAATCATTGCCAAAGCAGCCAAAGGCTTCACTCTCAACACTTGCCCAATGCTTGCTTGGGTTTCTCCAATCTCAACAACGTCAACTGTGAACAGTGGAAGTGTAAAAGAAGTGGATTTGGATAACGTGCATAGTCAGCATATTGAAGAGGATAACATTGTACCTGGATCATTATCTCCGAATGCTCCATCCACTTCAGCATTAGCAAATGAGGGGTCTTCCCATGTTTGTGGAAGCAACCCGTAGTTCCAGTTAATATTATACCTGTAAAGGAGTATAAAGGACTCGGGAATGATAATGAGAAAATATGAAATAAAATTACAAGTCAGCAAAAATAGTAGCTCGAACATTTTACAATGTGAAACAGCATGATCATACGAATAATATCGCAACTTCCCCTTATTTGTGTCTTGCTTGATGGGAGTATACAGTTCATCAGTTGCTACCTCCATTTCCGCACTTGATTCTTTGGGAATCTCAACGACAAAGTTGAAAACAGCATCACCCAAGTGCAATAGTATGTCATGCCAAGGTGAAATCTGCAAGTCCAAGTAAACATGTTTTTCTTGCTTCAGTGTGATCCATGTCCGAGTAACAGAAGACAATATTTTTGCATCATTAATTGACATAAAAATGAAGAGATATAAATGCCGAGTTTTGCTAAAATAACTCTTTTGATTCTCATAACCTCCACTACCGAAATGCAAACGCAGTAACAATATAAGCATTTTATATCAGTTTGTAAGAATCCTACTGGTTTTACAATCCATTTACTGACTGAAAGGTGAAACCAATAAGAGAAGAGACAATTCATTCAATATTCAAGATATAAAAGCATTGCTCCACTTATAAAATTCACACAGATAGTATCAGTATCAATAAACCAAATTCTTGGATCCTGGATTTGAATGATTAAAAATGGAAAATAATTGCTAGGAAGCATGTGATAAATAAAGCCACTTCAAACAAGCAAATTACCAATTCTCATTCTAAAACTACTCTGAATTATAGCAATCAACCTCAAATTAAGAGACATGAAACCCACCTAGAATGTATCAGTCTCAACCAAACAAAACAATAAAACAAAGCAAACCGCATTTTCACAAGAAATCAAAATAAAGTTTCCTCCTTTCAGCAGGTACCTTCTTCCCTGAATTGTCCAGAAAGAAAACTCGATAATCGAGGGTTCCTGCCTCTCCCTCCTCTTTAGTTTGGAGAATAGAATTGTAAATAGCAGTACAACTGAAGCTCCGTCTCCTCTGCGTTAGCAACCTGTTGTTTCTGAAGCAAAGACTTACGCTTTGAGCCTTGAGCCTCAAGTACCAGCCACCGCCAGCCGGATGAGTGGTAGCGACAGCGCTACTCGCCCATGTAGTTCCGCCGTTGTATAGAAGAGTCTCCGCGCAACTGGATCAGACTTCACGGGTTTTTAACTGGGCCAAGTTTGGGAATTTCTTCATACTATTTTAGCAAAAAGTGAGTAGTGCAACCTTAGTTGCACACAATTCATCAAATGAAGGGGGCGTCCATGTAAAGCCCATTGAAAAACCCCAAAGATAGCGAGAAAGAAACTTAAAGGCGTAATCCATTTAGGCTACCTCATGGACCAATCACACTTCTAAGGGCCAAAAAGTTTAGGGAAGCTTTAAAGTTGATAATCCAATAAGCATATGCTCGAAGAGACAAATATGGACCCCACGACCCATTTGACAAAGTTGTACCCATTAACATAATCTAAGTCATGGCACAACATGAAGCCCAAAGTCACGACCAATAATGGAAGTCCCCATCCAACAAATTGCCAACACTCATGGCACATGTGATGGATAAGGAGACATAGTGTGAACATGACTTAGTCTTGAAAAGACAAAATAAAAGGAGATAAGGAAATTACCTTATAAGGCTTAATTTGCCCAACCTTTTTCTTATCTCTCATGTCTGGATTAGGTTATTTCGTACTTTGCAATTATCTAGATTAGGTTATTTTCTATCTAATTAGAGACCTTATTAAGGGATGAAACTCGACCTCTATGCCCATATAAGGGGGACGAAACCTTCATTGCAATTCATTCTAGTTTGCTCAAGTTTTTATGAGAGTTGTATTTTCATTTTGTTTTAAATCTTCTTTAATTTATCTTTCTCCTTTTGAGTTAAGTGGCATTGGTTATTATGAATTTATCATTCGATTCTTGTTTGGTACAATCTGTTACCTTTATCATTGCAAATGGAGTGGAAGAGTCATCATTGACAAATTTTTTAGCTTTGTGCTACTAATGGACTAGAGCAAAATGGCTCTATTAAATTCCAGTGCTTCTATTTAGTGAAGTTGCTTGAACTCAATATATGAAATGCCGCAATGCATATTGGGTCGCAATGGAAACGGCCTCTTTGTGTACTTACAAGGGTAAGGTCGCGTACATCTGATCTCCCAGATTCCAACCTAGTTGGGAATATATTGGGTACGTTGTTGTTGTTGTTGTACTCAAGGTGAGACAGATAAAAGTACTATCTTGATAATTCATAACTTCCAGCATGAGTAATGCATATTTAGAAACATACCTTTATAACCCCTCGATTTGAAGGAGTGTTTGATAATTTCTTGTAATACACATTAATCATCTAGAATTATGAATATCTCAGAAAATTGATTAATACTCCTTGACTTAGCTGATGCCACAAACACAATCTATACATCAAGTCAATTTGAGTCAAGTCTAATACTATGTATCCCATACATTTATATTCATGTGATTAAATAGATACGTCATATCAATGATCTGTAAAACATGATCATGCATTAATTTAGATGCTAGTCCACATAGTCATCTAGTGTTTCTTTGCTAATGACATAAGACTAGGTACTGATTTAGAGTTTCAATCATTATTTATGGAGTTCCACAATTCGAGTCCTCAACTCAAATGATCCATAATACATACAAAACTCTAGGAATAAAATGATATACATTATTCAAAATACATAAAACCAACAAGTGCACCATCAAAAGATTGGTTCTCTAGGTTACTATTCCAACAGTTCATTTATCTGGATCAAAGGATAACATGATCCTCTCCTTTCCTGATTGGGGTTCTGCTCCCACTCGACTTTTGGCTCATGTGGATGATGGTGTGCACTTCCACGAACCCTCTGGTTCATGGGGCTTGTAGTCACATCGTCATGGCTTAAATTTTGAGAACTAATCATCTTTATATGCATGATAGGTTGAGACTTACCTCTATTTTGAGAACCAATCTCGTAAGGCATGAAAATTTGAGGGCTTAACTCTCTTTCATGTTGATCCTCATTGGGCAAGTTCCACCTTTAATAGGTGGAATTACACTATTTAAGATGGTTTGGTGAAACATACTCTCCCCCACACCAATAGATAGTGGCAGGTCACGTTGTAACTCAACAATTGACCGTTCTGTTTTATTTCGCCAATAGTTGGGAACCGATCATCTAGAAATTCGACATTACAACTATATATTTCATTCATGCCCACATTCGGGTATTTGTCGAACATCACATATCCGTTTGAATGTTCGGGGTATTGAATGAACACACTTTTGGTTGCTTTTGGGCTAAGTTTGCCATATTGAAGGGTTGGTCTATGCACATATCCCGTCAAACCCCATGGTCGCATAACTTCTAATATTGGTTTCCTTCCATTCCATAACTCATATGGAGTGGTGGGCACACACTTGCTCGGTACTCTATTAAGTATGTATGTTGTCATGAGCAACACATATCTCCAAAAATGAATAGATAGGTTGGTTTGCGTCATCATAGACTTAACAATGTAAGTAGGGTAAGATTTCTACGTTCTGCGATGCTGTTTTGCTACAGGGCATAAGGAATTTTAAGTTGCTTTACTATGCCCTTTTCATCATAATACCTTTTGAACATATCAGAAAGGTATTCGCGATCAAAGTCGGTCTAAAATTTTTTAACTTTTCGGTCCAGCTAGGTTTCTACTTCTGCTATGTAGTATTTCAACATATCAAGTGCTTCATAGAGATGAGATAACTGATATACGTATCCAAGACACGAGTAGTCATCTATGAAGACAATGAAATAAGAAGCCCCATGACATGCTTTTACGCTCATGGGTTTGCAAATGTCAAAATGAGTTAAATTCAAGGGATTTGAGGCTTGAGAAGCCTCTCTAATAGGTTTCTTGCTAGCCTTGTCATCTCAGCAAGGTTCACACATAAGCAATTTAGCCTTAGTGAGTTGGTTTAATAAACCTCACTTAACAAGTCTATTTAACCTATATTTGCCCGTATGACCAACTCTATCATGCCACTTAACAGATTCAAAGTGTCATTTGTGTTGGAAACTAAGGCAATGGATAAACTATTTGAATCATTATAAATATAATCCAAATCAAGAATGCAAAAACCATGTTTATAAGACCCATGACCTAACACATCGTCACCATACTCAATGTTTAATCCTCTATGAAGAAAATTAAATGAAAAATCCAATTGTAGCAAAGAAACAATAACATAGATTGTGTCGTATAATAGAAATGTGTTACCGCTGCTAAGTTAGAATTTTTAGTTGCCAATACCGATGACATCCTCTTCACTGGCATACCCCATGGTTATGCTTCATGTCCCGTTGCCACAACAAAGAAATTCAACAAATCCAGCACGATCATTCACTATGTGCTGGCTCATTCCTGAATCAATAATCCATTTATGAAAGGAATTGACAACTAATGCATGGGAGCAAATGCATAATTTGGGATTATTGGGAGAGTAAGGTAGCTTTTTGGACTCGAAATAGTCCCGAGAGTAGTGACCTTTCTTTCCACAGTTATAGCACTTCACACGTGCAATATTTTTTGGGTCGTTAGCCTAGGGTTGTTTAGTGATTTTCTTCCTTTGGGAGGGTTTTTGAGTTTTCTTGCTTGACTTGTCAAACTTTTTTTCCTCTTTGGGTTTCCCTCGTGAGTAGCAAAAACTTTGGCTTAGGATGTAGAAGCTCAAAAACTGTCGTCCTCAAGCTCGACATGCTTAGCTATATCAGCAAAAGTCATGATGTTCACCTCATGAGACATCAGGGTTTTAAAGGGAGTCCATCGTTTGTCTTCCCTTTCGTCAGGTAGTGAAAAAATTACATTGTTAACCTATTTGAACTCAGAAATTCTGATCCCACCAGCATTGAAATTTTGCAGCATGGTACTCATAATGCAGATGTGTTCAAGTGCGGGTTGCCTCTAATCAATTTTGTACTGCAGCTAGTTCAGATGCAAGGTACGAAGCCTTGTAACTGAAACTTGACCGTATGCCAACTTGAGTTTTTCCACATGGAATTGGTTGTGGGCTCCGAATCGTATACGCCAATTAGGTCGTTGTGCATGCAATACAACATAGTGTAGCAAACACTTCAATCCTTCTTATCCCATGCATTTTAGGCTTCACTTGTTGTGGGTTCTTCCATGGCTATGTGCTCAAGAACATCTTTTTCGTGCAGGAGATACTAAATCTTCCTGAGCTAGATATCATAGTTCATTCCAGTGAACTTATCATTGGAAGAGAGCTCGACTATTATGTTACGAGGTGCAATTTTTGTAAGTATATTTTAAGAAGGGCATTAAGTACAATTTTGAAATTAATTTTTCGGTAATAAATTTTGATTATGTAATACATTCAAAAAATTTGCTAAACTCATAATCATCATGTCCTATATAACTAGAAACTTCTAAGAAAATCAAACTTTCACGTATTGAAATAAATTCAAGTAAAAACAAAAAGGAGCACATACAGCCAAACGAATTGGCACATGTAATTGTTAGTTGTAACCATTCGGGAGTTAACCTTTAGTGTATTTTTTTATTTATCCAAACAAATTGGCATATAGAATTATTAATGTATAACAATTTGGTCTTATTTTAACGCATAGTTAAAAGAAATATTTTGAATCTATCATAAAAATCTAAAATTGATCAGAATGTGATCCTTAACCGATTCGGCAAACATCCAGGTAGCCGGTCGGAACTCAAGGTTCAAATCGGAGACCAACCTCCTAGATAATGCTGCCATACCCTGTGAAGAGCCCAAAGTTCTGGTTGGGTCACAAATGTTCCTATATAAAACTCATCACGAGTACGACGAATGGGAATTTTCTTTTGATTTTGAAATTTATTAGATTTTTATTTTTATTAAAAAAATAAATTATAATCACATAGTTAATTATTATTTGTTATTTTTTTGTTTAGAAACTAATCCTAAAAAATATAACAAATAAGCATATAAACATGCTAATTCATATCATACATGCTCTGAATAAAGAACGCATCTTCAAATTGATTCTTAATCGTGTATTCTAAGAATTAAAATTTTTAATTGTACTTAACAAATAAAAATAAATGATTCCCAATCATGAATATTAGATAATTCATTTAACACAAATGAAATTGGCACCTCAATCATTTTTTTTTGTAAACAAAAAATTGGCCAAACAGGTTTTAGAATTTAATTGGCCCAAAGAAACAAAGTTTTGGTGGCCCAATACGTTTCTATCTAAAAAAAAATTCGTGTTTTGGGAAGCCAAAACATTTTAATTGTAATGAAAAAAATTGCAGCATAGCATGTTTTCTCATATTTTTTAAAAAAAATTTACGAATAAAAATATAAAATGCAAAAAAAAAACGTAGCTAGTTTCGATGGTCCTTAACTAATCGCGTGATCATTCTATTTTTCTCTTTAATCCATTTCAATTTTGTCGTCGTTCCACGTGTGTTTGTTTCTTGAATTTCAAATTATGCCTTCTCATTGTCGTCGCCGTGAGAAAGCATCCAAATGATGAAAACAACCACTATGCTCTTCATTGTCCCTCCTCCTCCATGCACCAAGACAGATTTTTTCAGCTTGGATCTCACCGATTATCAGTCGAGTCACGTGATTTCACGAAGAAATCCGTCATTTTTTTAATCCAATATTTTTTAATCCGATTTTTGGCTGGGTTCTTTAGCTAATTCGTGAATTGTGGTTGAGGTGGAAAAGAGCGATTGCGCACCGATACGCATAGAGGTTACTGGTTGGTGGTGTGTGACTTACACATGCTACCCCGCCAAAGGATTTGATGGGTTAACTGGCTGACAGATGGTGGCGCCAAATGTCTATGCGATGCACGCGTACAAAAATGCATCCGTCACAAAGATCTGACATGGCGCATGACTTTCACATGCTGCCATTTAGTAGCAGCGAATTTTGGGCAAATTAGTGCAGTGCATGGCATACACATGCCGCCATGAGCGTCAGTCGGGCAATAGAACAATGATGAAGATCAATTATGAAAATAAAATCGAGCGGTTTAGATCGGATAATAAAATGAACAAATTGGATTAAAAACCCGAACATAATCAGATACCGAATACCTAGTTCTGATAGCACTGTAGATCACGTAGATATGTTATAACAGATCTAACGAATAAACTAAATACGACAACGGATTTGTACCTCTATTGCGGAAGCGTATAGAATCGTATTCTTTCGGCTGATTATATCACGATCACAAACCAGAGTATACCAGAGTCTCCGTATAATCCACTTACTCAGATCTCACCTTCATAGATGATTAGGCAGCAGTTAATGAGAGAATTCCTATATTTCTTTCTAATCCACTATCGGAATAACCAACTAATCTATAGGGATCCATGCACGGCGCTCACAACACATGGATTGGGCTAAATGCGGCCCATGAGGCCCATGGTACATGGCCCCAACACGTTTTCTTTAGCGAGAGTCAAACCCTGCACCTTTTGACAAGCCATGATGATGTCAGGGGCTTCAGCCGTTGGGATAACCCGCATACAAGTATCTATTATTAATGAGAGTTTAAAATTCTCAGCACAAGTACAACTCCTTTTAGAATTGAGCATCTCAAACCAGGAGGAGAATATATATAGTTGTTGTATTCATATAATTAAATATAAAGACAATTCAAAACAAGGAACACAAGAATTGAAGCTTAACCATAAGTATATCGCCTTCAAAAGTGTTGGATTAACATATTAATTCGTTTAATTAATTAAACCTTAAGCCTACTTAACCACAAAATCGTCTAACTACCCAGTTAAATCTCTATATAGAGGCAATGTGCCTACAGAGATTATACACGACTCTCATAACTCTCATGCGTTGAGAAACCAGAAATATTAAGTTTTCTTTCGGCTTGTTTCCAATAACCCTCGGGGAGGAGATTTGGTTCATGGATTTCAAAGGGACTTTTATAGCCCCTTCAACGTGATCAACTCAGTCCTGGAGACTACGATCCAGATATGCTTCCGCATTAATCAGGTATCAAATATATGTTTGTATTTAGATTCGCTCTTCTGTTTTAGATATGTTCTAATTACGATCCACAGTGATATCAGAGCCACTCCCAAAAACGATTTAATTCAATGCAATTTTCGTAGTTAATTTGATTCGTTCATATTAATCAAATCCTAATTCGTTATTTTTTCTCCTTTTTTTCCTGGTCGAAACTGCGAAACGCCGTCCGCCGCCGTCGCTGCCGCAAAATTTCACGACGGCGCGTGGCAGCCACGTGCTACATGAAGCAATAGATCTGGCACAACGACACGTGTTTGTCACGCGCCGCGCCAGATCTGCGCGTTCGTCGCACAGTCGCACCCGACGCGTGCGTCCGTCACGCCACAGCAGCGCGTTCGTTGCGCCGCCACCGTGAAGCCATCTCCAACGTCCATCAGAAAGTCTGTGGGCGGCGCGTGTGGTACACGTGCCACTACCACGGCGCACGGGCCACGGGAAGGACCCATTTTCCAGCGAATCCTCCGAATCCTGCAATGACACAGCGAAAATCGTTGCCCAGGGCAGCGACTGTACGTCATCCGTCGCTTACCGGACGACTTTTTTTGCCAGCCAACAACCACAGACGGCCTAACAAATGGCGTGTTACGCCCTTCCCGGATCGGAGCAACCAAAAATGCCTCCTCCCGCAGCTCCGTTCATCATTTAGAACGGCAAAATCACGGCAATGACACAACGGCGAACAAAAACCAGCGAAAATGGGCGGGCGAACGCGAAGATTGCAGATTCGAACAAACAAATCGGGACCAAATTGAGAAATTTGGCAACAAATCACAGAAATCTGCGATTGTGAGCTAAATCACCAGAAAATCCGGCGGAAGCCGCGGGAAGGCCACGAACCCGTCGCCCGCCAGATTAGGGTTTCACAGGAAATCCTAAATCCCGCATGCTGCTTCTTTTATATATTTTTTAATATTAACAAAAAAATAATTTGGGCCAATTTGGGCCGATTAGAAGGCCCAAATCGTAAAAAAAAAAAAATGGGGAATGGGCTTGTCCACCATATTTTCCCTAAAGGGGCCACCTAGCGGCCCATTACACCATATTGGGCTAAATTTTTCAAAATTTCAAATTTTAAAACATTTTCTATGTTAGCAAAATGTTTTAAATGCCCCACAATTTATGTATATGTTAAATAATTATGGAATGCATGAATTAGGAATTAATTTTTAATTTGCTAAGTGCTTTTAAATATTTAATTTCTAGTATGCATGGCTAGAATTTAATTTATTATGCTTAGTGCAATTAATTTAAATTCTTATTATTTCCTAGAAATGCATGGTTAAGTTTAAATTAAATTTCATGCTAGGTGCAATTATAATTTAAAGCATGCTTAAATATGTCTTAGAAATTAAATTATATGCTATGTGCACAATTATTTAAACCCTTAATTATTAACTATGCATTAATAATTCAATTATGGTAATAAAAATTATATTACCATATTTATTTCGAAACCTTCAAAAGAAATCCACTATAATCGTGCTCATAAAAGGCTGTCTAGGGTTGGTTATTAAGAGAGACATATAGGGTCCCACAAGACATTTGGGCCTCTTATGAGGAATGGTAACACTGTCTAGGAATATGATCATCCAAAATTTAGTACGAGATCACTACCTGGGTGTTTACCAAATCGATTAAGGATTAATTCCAAATACATTCAGATTCTTTTGATATATTCAAAAATTTTCTTTCTAACTTCGTGTTACTAAGAAAAAGGAAATGTTATTCGTCAACTCTTCCATTTCAGCCAGTCCGTCTGGACAGAACATTTTAAAATAATACCGAAAAATGCTCTAAAGGAAAAACACCGAATTGCTCCTATGAACAATTCTTCGCTCCAAAATACGTTTGGAAGCATATGTTACTACGTTTTTCGCATGAATATGTTTTAAAACATGAAAAATTAGGTAGTCTTAGGAAATTATTGTTAGTGTTATGTCCTAAGGCCAATCACCTTAGGCCTATGTATTAACACTTTAATGTTGTATATATGATTGTA
>JAOWBN010104651.1:0-19679 GCA_028565015.1 Pinguicula moranensis
CCGGATATTCGATTCAATTATCACGCTTCCGCATCAGGTAACATTTACTGTATTTGTTACCGTTATATTCAATATTAAATCCGTTCTGTTATATTGGATTACAAAAAATAACAGACCAGGCCAAAAAAAAACAAAAAAAAACAGAAAGGACAATCCCTGTATTTAACTGCAAATCTTATGTTATGAAACTAATCGTCTGTAGTTTATTGTTGCGTAGCTTGTATCCTCATTATGCACAGAATGCACGCTCTTTTGTCACCCAACAATTGGTGTGTTGTGCATGATGGTTCTGAAGCCAAGTTTTAAATGATGATAATATTGGATAAGTTTATTCGATAATGCCCATTCCATTTGACTTCAATTTGCTTAGTGACAAAGATTTTGTCAAGTTTAATATGTTAATTTTGGTTAATGTTTTTTATTATTTCATTGTTATTGTATTTATAAGATAGTTATCTAGCATCTTATCTTGAAGATCGTTCTTTAATATCTTTACGTAATTCTCTTTTCTAAATTTTATTATAATTTTGTTGTATTATTTTACTTATTCTTTACATTGTCTAATATTTTCTAATTATTTTATTTTACTTTATTTGATAATTTCTAATATTTTATTATTAACTGTTGTAGTTCTTTTATTTTCTAAATATTTTTTAATTTATTTTAGGAATTCATTATTTATTTTATCAACATATTTATAAACTAATGTCAAACATATCAAAATTGGGACTATCAATCTAATTTTGAAGCGGGCGGCGCGTGAACTTTGCACAAAAAGTATTTTACCCATTTTTATCTTAGTTCATACCATACGGATGTACAATGTTAGAAGCTGAAGGTAGACCAATGGGGCAGGTTTGACTAACCCAACCCATTTTTGGCGAATTTGCGAGCCTGAAAATTCAGGCCCGACCCTCCTGTTCAGTTCAAAGGGGTTGTGCAATCCTTTTTTTTTGGTAAGTAATCACAGGGGGCCCAGATCGATTTCTCGAAAACCCTAAATCGGAAAGTCCAATACCGTGTGATGGCCTACCCCGGTATCCCAGGTGGCCCCAAAGACTCAGAGAGGGCTCCATCCAGACTAATCCAGAAGGTATCAGTGAAATTCCCCACTCGGGGGACTCGATCCCTCGACCTCTCTAGGCAAGCCTTGAGAAATCGGGGGACACAGCTTGCCGCTAGGCGAGACTGCAAGGGTTGTGCAATCCTCATGAACCAGCCAAGACCCACTTGAATTTTTTTATTTAATTTTTAATTTATTATTATTAATTACCATTAATTTTATAATAAACGGGTTGGGTCACCCTATCAAACTCAAAAATTAATTGTGGCACGGTAAAAAAACTAAGGCCTAGCCCGTCCATTCATTATAGAATGGCCTGGCCCGACCTGTTTAAAAATAAGTGAGCCTAGACCATTACCCACTTTAGAAGGACGGGGCTTTGCTAAAACTGTTTTAGCCCGACCCAAATGGTTAGTAGGTTAGAAACGTTATCCCAAATAACCAAATAAAATACACCTTACAAAAATCTACTGCTTCGCCTTCATTCTAAGCCCCCATATTTGTTGGCTGGGGCCTGGAGCACCAAATAACCTTGAACTTCACCAGTTATCAAGCGAAACGTGGCAAGGATCGCCTGCACCAGGAGTAGATAACCAAATCAATTGTAAATCTTCACAGCTTATTTTATACGCATCCTTCTCGGGTCTCTCACATCATTCCTGTCCGCTCTTGGGTTTGCTCCCTGTATTGAGAATTATCACCGTGTATTTAAAATGATATGCTTATATATGTTATTAAATTGTGTCAATTGCATTTGATGCTGACTCATGTTGTTTTTTCTGCATTTTTTGGTATTTGATTTCTTGTTGACTGATTACAGGGGATTGAAGACGGAAAGTTTTGCGATTATACTTCATTACCTCCTCCGGCGAATAGGTCTTTATGAATTTATTCATTTTACTTATTGTTTCTTTTTAGTTTTATCCCTTTTGATTTCTGTGATTATGAATTGTATATAGAATTTTGCGTGATATCTTTAACGGAGATTGACTTAGTGGCGTGATGTTTATAGTGATTCAATTTGGGGCTGATTTTTTTATTTTTTTTATCTAGAGTAGGCTTTATCCTGTGCTTATCTTAAGTTAGAATTTTTTGCTGATTGTTAGTTCTGATTAGTAAATGTCTATTATTTGAATTGAATATGTTAATTGGGGGTCAAAGGGGTACATGAAATTGGAAGAACGCTGTACCTTCCACGAAATATAGATTTTGAATTTTGATGGCCCCTTTGTCTAAACAGAAGTCAAGATTTCTTTTAGCAGTTTACGTTTTGAAAGTTTGCTCAATAAATTCTGTTGAATACAGTTTAGTCTGTTCATCCTTTCTTTGACATTTCTTTACTTTGAATTCAGGGCAGCATTCATTGTAAAGCATTAAATTTTCAAGAAATTAAGATAGACATTTTTTCATATTTAATTTTGAAAGTTAAAACATTTTGAGATCTTCAGTCCAAAGAGTTCTATTAATCCTTCAAAAATATATCTGGGTCTTTTTATTAATAAGCAAACATTTAATGGTTGTAGCTGTTCCTTGAGATAACCTTGTAGTTGGAATGACGCAGACCCTTCTGCTATTGCATCCTAACCTAAGTAAACCATGCTTGTGAATAGGTAGTTGTGATTTATGAATGGCACTATTGTTCTGGTTTCTTTATTTTACCGTCAATGGCTTCTTACTGACGGATATATGAAGATCAAATCAACGTTTTATCCATACCATGGATTTTTAGACTAGCATTCAAAGGAATTCTTCTTTTGAACTTTGCATCAATTTGAGTTCCGTGCAATTTGACATATTGTGATATCAATATAGACAGATGAAATCTTGTTATGAGATAATGAACTCCTCTCGTTTTTGGGTTGGATTCTAATAATTTAAAAGTTTAAGGTCGTTTATGAATAATTACCTGGCTTCATATGCTTCATAGAGTTCCTAGCTTTGTTCTTGTTCAATTACTCTCTGGAAAATCAGGAATGTTTAGTCGGATTCTTCATAGTGCAAAATTCTCCAAACCTTAACTTGAAAACTCATTTGAGCAACCTTAATTCGTTTAGTTTTAATGAAAGGGATGTAGCTAACTTTAATTTTTTCAAATATACTGGGAATTTTATTTCTGATTGGGCATACCAGTCATCTGGATTTTGTCTGCACTCTTTAATGTGTCTGTTGATACTGGTAGAGAGTTAGATTCCATGCTCGCCATGTATTCTTCGTGTGTAGGCTGCACTTATTTGGCTTAAAGACAGTGTCCCTAAGTTGTAATCCCCTTTTTTCACATCATCTGCTAGCTGTGAAAATAGCTAGTGGGAACTCAACTGTCCATTGTCTATTTTCTGCTCCTTTCTTGACTTGGACAGTTTTCTCTCTGAGGAAATTTTGACTTGGAGCATAAATGAGAACTCACGGAGTAGATTTTGTATAATACATTTCTTACCATAGTATTGCCCTTGAGAAAAAAGCATGAGTCGGATGATCTGGTTTTGTACATTTTATGTACAAATGGCTACTGCAATTGCAAATGTCTTCTTGCTCACTCAATTTGGTTTTACTATGGTTGGAATTGGGGGATAATGAATGGTTTCTTTGTTAAATGAAGCTGGGGTGTGTAATGTAGAATATGGAAACTTTCAATGTTAACAGTTCCTAGCTTGGACGAACTCTACTGGTGCGTTTTATGGTAAAGAAATTGCATGAAATGTACAGTAATTACATAGGTCAAAGTTGGGCTCACTTGACTATATTATCAATATCCTAAAATATGAAACTCCGGTTGCAGGAGATGTCCAAAATGGAAAAAAATGAGATGGGATGCCAATCTCCACAAGCTGCAATCCTCTGTGTCAACAACTGTGGATTCTTCGGAACAGCAGCAACCATGAACATGTGCTCCAAGTGTTACAAGGACCTCTCTAAGGAGCAGGAGCAGACCAAGCTTGCTGCTTCATCCATTCAAAGTCTTGTAAACGGCAGCACTAGCTCAGAATGGAAGGATCCATATGTTGCAATTGCCACTAAAGCAGAGTCCGCCTCATTGGAGCTGACACTTGCATCAGAACAAACATCTTCCGCATCAGCAGATGGTGAGGCAGGTGACGAAGTTAAACAAGGCCCTAAGAGGTGCGGCACCTGCAAGAAACGTGTTGGGTTGACAGGGTTTAATTGTCGGTGTGGTCATGTTTTCTGCTCTGTTCATCGGTACTCTGACAAACATGATTGCCCTTTCAATTATCGTACTGCCGGTCAAGAAGCTATAGTGAAAGCCAATCCGGTCGTCAAAGCGCAGAAGCTTGACAGGATATAAGATGGGAAGCCTGCTATTCTTGGATCTTTATGTTCCTCTCATCTATCCGAAGTGGGTCGTCGATCTACTCATTCCGCTACTCTGGGAGTGCCCTTAGGTGGGTTAGTTGGCGGCAAATACTATGTTTGGAGCACCTTTTTCCTAAAAGGAATATAATTTTATTGTTCTAGTTTAAAGCAAGAATGTAACGCTGATGTCCTGTGCCGCACTGTTTTGAGGTTTGGGCCCATGGATTATTTATGTAGTTAGTACGTTTCAAACTTGGTCTGGCTCTGGTTTCCGTTGGATGTATTAATAATATCCATAGTTTGTCTCTCTGTTTCACTTGCTCATTCACACCTTTCGCGAAATAACAAGAGCGAGCACGTTTTCATCTCCTGTATTGTTATTTTTAGTGTTTTTTTTTTAAAGCCAAATTCATTGATGAAAATAAAACAAGTATTTACAAATACAGAAATGGACAAAAAGAAACGGAAAAGAACTAGAACTAAACAAAAGGACAAAGTATTGCTAGGCTCATGCTTGCATGGAGGATAGTAGCCCAAGTGGATTAGATCTGTAATCATAATCTTCTCCTCATACTCCTTATCAGGTATAGCTATAGGTGATCTAGTTCATGGCTCACCTAGTGTCATAGAAGATCACAAAACATCTCAATATTCAGATTATCGCCACCATCTGCTCTTCACTGAAACAAAATGTCCTGGCTGTCAACTTATCAATTCCCTTTTTTATTGAGATATTGGTACACAACTCGATTCTGTTCGATGAGCTATCCCTATACTGAACTGATAGGTCATAATCCGATCAAACTCAAATTACAAAGCCACCCAAATAGGTTCCTACTTTCGCACAAGCATGGCTGATGGTGTTTGTCCCCAGACGGTTATCACTTGTACATGGTAACTTTTATTTGAAAGAAAACCTTTCTCGGCCCATACGGTCTTGGTAGATATTTTGGACTTTTCCGTGGCTATGATTGAGATGATTAGTGCAGCTCCAAATTGGCATGTGCAACACCTGTTAGTTGCTTAGTATCTACAGATGGAGCGATGCAGAGTGTTGTTTAGGACAGTGGTGTGGAAAATGGCCGTGGAATGGTCCACCCGGTCTGCGGACCGTTGGTCTGGCAGGTCCTTCTAGGTTCAGGTTCTGATTTATAGAGAACTGGGACTGGCTGTCCTTTCTTCTGGCCCGCCGCCAAACAGTGATCAAACCACCAAATTTGGCCGGATTATTTTTTAAAAAAATTTATTCAAAAAATTTAATAAATGGCTGTAGCATGAGCCCTTAGTCAAACCGCCATTTGGATCCAATTTAAAATAAAATAATAATAATAATATTTTTTTTGAAAAAATGTTTGTTGAACCACATTTTTTCAATTTTTTTTAAACTCTATAAATACCCCCATTCACCCCTTTATTTTATTCACACCAGTTCTTATTATTCTTTATCTATTCTCTACTATTAGCTATTTCAATCTTTTATTTTGAGCATTTTATTTAGTGATTTTCAAATTTTATATTGTTACTTTGCTAAAATAATATCATCAAATAAAAATATTCCTTATTCTTCATATCTTATTTATTGATTTTAGAAATTTGCAATATCTTCATGTTGAGTTAGGAGATTCGTTATAATTGGTGTAGCCATTTCTTACCCGTGAAGGAAATGGTGCCGACTCATGTGCCGACTCATAGCCCAAAAAGGAGATGCAGGCAGAATTGGGGTAAAAATGTTTGGAGGAATGTAACATAGAGCATGTGGTCTCCACTAACTCCATGAAGCACACAAGGCAACAATAGGCTATAAAGGGAGTAGGAAAGGAGGAATTTGGTTGAAAAAGAGAGCAGATCGTGTGGAAGAGAAGAAAGAAAGAAAGAATAAGAGAAAAGAGAGAATTTTTTTGGGGAAATAGTTCTGATAGATAGGAAAAGTGATAGAAAACTTTTAAGGCATACTAATGATGCATTAATTGTTTCATTTATCTTTTTATTATGTAATGTTTTAGATAAGATTGTTGCAACCTTGTACGATTCAGAGAATTCGGTTAAAAAGGCTACATTATCACCTAATCAAGGCTGCCACGGTTGATCTAAAGCTTCAAGAAGAACAAGATGCAACAACAAGAAGAAGAAAGAAGATGGAAATCATTTGCTCATGCTTCAAAGATCAAGAAGATAACTTGCTCTTGCGGAATCCTATGATCAAGAGCACAAACTCAGGGACATTCTCACTCAGTTGCTGATGTTCTGAACCTAGTTGATCATGATCAGAAGCTGAAAAATAGCAACAGCAAGTTCAGTTGCAAAAAAAAAAAAAACAGAAAATGTAGCAGCAGAACCACGTTGATCCCGAAGCATTTTCCATGGACTACCAAAAGCAATTCAGAGTGATTTATCATAATCTACCTGAAGCCAAACGTTCACATGCTCAGGTACACATCGAAGCTCTAATACATGGATTTCATTAGACCATGAGCCCAGGAAAAATGATGTAACTAGCCAACTCGACCAGCCTGCAGAGCTGTCAAAAAAATAGTTTTGGCAGTTTGGTTTTCTTGCTCAAAATCTCGATTTTTCGTCTAAGTTTTCAAGTGTTCCCTTGCATGTGCTGCTACACAACCTATATAAAAATACATACAAGCCACGTCCAAGAGAAATCAAGATGGAGATTTGGTCAAAAAACAGCCGGCAAACAGCTTCCATGGCATCCCTACTTTCAAGGGATTTGCTACTATATTATTTTATCTAATTTTGAGTAAGCTTGTTGTGTATAAAATACAGGGGTGGTAAGTATAGAAAGAGTAGAGAGTAGAGGTCGAGCTAAGAAGAAAAGAACGTGTACTTACCTTCAGAAAAAATCAGAAACACAAAGTGCAGAATTTCTGCACCAAAGTGGAGTAGATTGCTTCCATGATGTTGTTTGCTGAAATCTTGCTGTTGCTCTCAGTTATGCTTGGATAGACCTCTCATTCTTATGCTGATCTGATGTCCTGAGATTGCCTAAACAAGTCGGTGAGGTGTATGTTCAGAAAAACAACACAATGGTATTGATTTTCAATTTGTAGAAACACTTGAGCACGTTTTTGTTTTTGTTGTTTTAGATTGGCCATCTAAATTGATAAAAATCAAACCATCAGCTAGTAGGGACTTAGAGGGATGGTTAGTTTATCTAAGCCTTATAAGATAGCAACTTCTTCAATCAAATACGGCGGTTAGTCTATTTCTTCGAAAGAGAAACTAAAATCATATGTGTAGATGAATGAGTTTCGGTTATAGCTCTTAGATCCACACACTTAACGAGGTTTCATTGATATTAATATGGCTCAGATTATGGAGTAAATGTGTTAATAACCTAGTTAAGGAGTTAGTACTTAAAGAAGAGAAGTTGTGGTTTAAAAATCACACATTAAGTACCATTGAAAAACGGATAAGTGCACCTATGATCCAAATTATTTTATGGCATGATCTCATGGATTTAAGGTCAGCAGAAGTGTTTTCCTTTCTTCATATTTCATCTTGATTTCATCCTTAGTTCATTAGTTATAGCTTCAGCATTTTATTGAACAAACCCCCCATTAGTTTTGAGTTTTGACTGCAAAAAGAATAAAGACCAGAGCAATGCAAATTTCACTACCTTTCTCAGTGGGTTTGACCTTGATCTCTCCACTTGCTACCCCTTATCTTGTATAGTACAACTCAAGATACTTTTGAGGCATTTTTCCAGCCACGGCTGTGGAGAAACCAATCATCAAAAAGAAAGGCTGAGAATTGAGAATTCAAGTTATATATTCTTAGGAAAAGAGGGGCCGAGACTGCCGCTTCTTGTCTCTCCCTTTTTTAATTGCACGAAGTATATTTAGTTTTCGTGGATCAATCGTAAATTTTAGTTCAAAATCAATTCCTTGTGAATAAAATACCTGACAGGTCAAAATCTGACCATACCAAATTTGGCGCCGTCCGTGGGAACCGTGACAATAAGCTCAAAAAAAATGGAGCAAGACAACAACAATTTTCGACCTATCACCTATCAACAATGATCAACCCCTGGAATTATTTCATCACAGACTCATGGAAAAACTCCGGCATCCGACCCCTCAGGTCAACAAAATATTGCTGTAGAGATTTAACCAATTTGGCTTCTGATCTCAGGAATGAATTTCAGTTCCAAGTCAAGGAAATGATCTTGGGTTTCAACACTTGTGGGCTCCCACCTCCGTTGCATGCGGATTTAGCATCTCAGATGCCCGCCAGAATGAGCAAAGCTTTTTGCAAAAAAATTCAACAAGAAATTGTGACTTTGCCTCCGGTAGGGCTCGATAAATTACCGAAATGACGTAGATCCTCGGGCATACTTAAATTCCTTTACACTATATATGGAAATGACGTCTATATCGGAGGCCGCAGTGTGCAGAGCCTTTATATGAACCTTAACTCGAGTGGCACAAAAATTGTTCCTAACACTTCTAGAAGAATCCATTTGTAACTTTGAAGAATTGGTGCCCCCATTTTCTCAAGCCTGCACAATACAACAATGGGTTGATTGAGCACCCGTACATCTGTTTAAACAAAAATATGAAAAGGAGACGTGAGCCCTTGCGTGATTACATTTATCGATTTAACCAACCATGCATTGAGTTCCAAGGGTTATCTCTCACTGTGAGGGTTAACGCCCTTATTCACGAACTCTAGTACGCCCCTCTTGTAGCAACTTTGATGGATGAACCTCCAGCCACCCATGAAAAATTAAGCGACATTTGCAAAAGGCATATCCGGCTCGAAGAGATGTGAGGACCCCACAAACACTTCAGGAACAATGGTCTGGAAGAAGAAGAAGAAGAAAAAATCAAGCAACAAAATACCATAAAATACATTAAAGAAACTGATAAATAGATAAAGTATACAAAATATCACACATTCTAGATACTTTGCATAGAAATTCTAAGAGCTGTTGAATATCTCAGACTCTTAAACATACCACAAGAAATAAAGTAGGGTGTGAATAGAAAAAATCGTGAACATTATTGCGAGTTTCACAAGGACTTTAGACATGGAATGGAAGAGTATTGGCACTTGAAAGATGAGTTGGAGCGACTGGCTCGCGAGGGACACCTGACCGAATGGGTACCTTACGATCAAAATTATCCCAACGTAAGCCATCTTCATGCATGGAACCGTGATAAGAATTTAGAGGGATGAGGCTCCAAATGGGAAAAAAGGCCGAATCGCGTAACCAACTTTGAATTCCTCTACGAAATCAAGAACAAGTACCGATTGAGGCGCCAAACAAAGCCATGATTACAAAAATGGCAAAAACCTTCAGCCCAAAAAAAAAAGAGTGTTGGCATCCTATGTACACATAACTATGAAGTCTACGGAGCAAATGCTCATGGAATAAATAATTTCCAGTATCTAAAGTTCATGCTCTTTAGCGGAGCACACACACCACACACACAAAAAAAGAACACTGACTGAGCGCAAAAGGACGTTCACTGAACGCAAAAAGATGTTCATAGAATGCAAAAAAGGCCGTTCATAGAATGCCAAAAAATGGACGTTCACTGAACGCAAAAAATGGTCGTTCACTAAACGCAGAAAAAGGACGTTCACTAAATGCAAAAAAAGGACGTTCATAGAATGCAAAAAAAGGATGCTCACTAAGCGCAAAAAATAAAGATGCTCATGAAGCGAGCCAAAAAAGACCTTCCCTGAATGCACCCAGCTGATCTTCAAGCTTTCTAAAGTTGAGATCATCAAAAATAGGTAGTCAATAAAAAGTTAGCTAAGCTCATAAAATCACTTATATGCTCTAATATTTCTTGTTTTTTCAGCATGAGTCATCAATGACTAGAGGAAAAAAAATATTTACTCCAACATCTCGAGAATAAAAAGCCCATCAAAGTACGCAAATTAGAATTCAATTGGAGGACCAAGTCCTAAAACTGGCTACATAGCCCACCTAGCTAAGTCGGGCCCACGATCGCATCATAGAGATTGACCAAAAGCTCTATGAATCTAAGACCAATTGCACTTTTTTCCTATCAATCGAAATACTGATGATGCATCAGGTGAGACACTTACCACTTTTGAGAACCTTAGCAGGCATTTGCCAAAAAATAAAACGATATGATCCCCACCACTAAGACATGTGACCTGAATAACCAGAGTTGATGACCCATAGAAACATAACCGAGCAAGATATCTTTAGTGAAAACTGAAGGCATGGATAACACCTCACTAAGCAAATATTAAATCATGTACTTTTTTTTAACTTAGATTTTTCTCACAGATTTTATTCATAATAAGATTTTAACGAAGTATGATAACATGAATATTCAAAAGGGGGTGCTATGGAACATATCTTTTGACGAAGATAGTTTCAATCAAAAAACTTAATGAAAATTCCCCCCTTTAGTCGCTGATATGGAAACCTGTTTATAGACTTTTCTTGGTGGAGTTATGTTCTATGTGGACTCTTGTGATTGGAGAGGTGACATAGGTTTTGGTTGTCCTATGACACCACACCAAGTCTTCCTCTACACTCTTCATGAGATGCGTCCCTTTTCTTCTCTTCTTATTTTAATCAGCACGTGGCCCCATGTTGTGGGAATTTAGTCCATAGATACGATTCTTCATTTTTTGGAGGAGGCAGAGCCTTTCTTATGTGGATCGAATCTTTTCCTTTTGCGGGCCTTATTTTCTAGTTTCTTTTCTTCTTTGACTTTGGAGAAAGGGTTTAATTGAAGTATAGTAAGAATGATAACCAAAGGAGAAGGAAGCGCCAATTCTAAGTTCAACACCTTCAACACCATATTTTAATCTTTTCCTTCATCCACATGTGTCTCAAAATCAAGAGCAAGCTGAGGAGAAAATGAGCAACTCTCGGATTTTTACAGAATTTTTTGACAAAATTCCAAAAAGAGGTCCCGACTACTTTTTGGTAAAGTGCCGGTTATGTAAAAAAAATCATTTCCAAAAAAGTATAAATTTTTATTCTAAGTTATTTTTAAACACATTTTTTATTCAAAAAATTATTTATGAACGAATTTTTTTATTTTTTTTATCCATAGATTTATTTAAAAATTTTAATTCATGTATTTCTTTTTTCAATAATGTAGGGGTTATGTGATATTTGTGAGACATCTCCTAGGTAAACACCCAGTAGATGTTGGAATCGATCCTACTCAAATCCAACTTTCAAGTAGTTGGGATTTTATCGTCGATGGAGTTGGAGCTGGAGGTGAGGTAGATCTTCTTTTACTTATTTATTTCAATTTAATCAAAATAAGAATAGGGATGACTTAGTTTATTTAACTTGTTTGAAATGTCTTTCCTTTAAATTTGTTGAAAGTTTAAATCTCAAAAAATATGTACGTACATGTTTAAATCCCGCATTTACTCGAATTTCACGTAAATCATATACTAGCAATATTCCAAAATCTTTTAATAAAAGAAAAAAAGTAATTTATGTAAAGTTTTTTCATCTATGGAACAAAATGATGGATTAGTGTGGTTCCTCTACGCCTAGGACACCAGAATATCAAACCATGAACGAGTATGTAGCGATGTATGATCCGATCATTGACAAAACACATTGTTATATGAGAATAACTTGTCATTAGATATCCTCCAGAAGCCAGGACATCAGGAGCGTCACTACTGCGATGAAGAGCCAATAACTTAACATGACAAATCGAATACTAGCTTTCATCTTGATTGGCTTTCGCTACTCAGATATAGGGATCAAAGAATAATCCTATACTTAATCAGGCTATAAGGGTGAGAAGGCTGAGTTGTGTACCAATCCTAGTGATTGATATGTTGACAGTTATGATTCCTGTATGTCATTAGATGCAGGTTGAGCTGAGAAAAGCTCAAATTATGTTTCCTGTACAAAAAAAAAAATTAATTTGGGGCAACTTGAGAAGCTAAAAGTTTGGATCAATGTTGTTTTGACCCCTTTCTAGAGTGCGTTTTAGTGATGCAGCTGATGATCACGGTTTCAAGTTGTATAGGAGGTTTGAGCTCCACGGATGTGATTTTCTTTGATTTTATCTTTATTTTTTTTATTTTCTTCTTCACTATTTGTACATAAACTCTTGCTTCTTCATAGTGAATTCTGTCTTAACTAAAATAAAAAAAATTGTCATTAGATATTTAATGAATGGATGATACTAGCTAATAGAATGTTTGATGATTCATACACTGCACAAAATACATGCACCACGATTATGCTTATACTAGAAAAATATTATCTACAACATAATATATATAACATATTGTTTGATAATACCTCTAATAATGATGCGTGCATATATGATTTAAAAGCATTATGTAATTCTTCTTTTGGTGGTATTTTTTTCAATATTAGATGTATTTTTCATATTAGTAATTTATTTGTACAACTAAAATGTATAGATTTAAATATATATCTAGTTAAAATACCATCAAAATTTTGGCTATTAAACCTAGGGTAATGAAAAATTGGTTTAATTTCTGTAAAAATAATAATGTTAGGCCCACAATTTTTTTTAGATGCACAACCCAATGGAATTCAACTTATATTTTACTTCAAAAAACATTCCTTATAAAGATTTATTATATATTTTTATGAATAATAGATAACAAAGTATATATTTACATCAAAACCATTTGAATGAGTGTGAAAATTTATTATAATTATTAAAATATTTTAATGATTACAAAATTATTATCACACGTATATAAACCCACTTCACACCTTGTTATTCCGATTTGTGTTAATGCAAGAGCCATTATTACAATTTTCAAACAAGAAACTAATTTGATAAATTGTGTATATGTTATTCGTGAAAAATAGTGTAAGTATCTTCTTAATACACTACTAATTAACCTCGCTGCCACTATTTTAGACACCTGAATTAAATTAGAAGGTTTAAGAGAACATCATTAGAAGATTATTATAGTGGATTTATCGACGAAGATGATAGACCCCTTGTCGATTATAGTACCGTAATTAGAGAAATAACTAATTTGTTAAATGAGTTGTATGTAGAATATGTTAGTGTTGTGCCATAAGGCTACTCACCTAGGGCATTTGTATGAACACTTTTATATCTATGCATATGACATGTAGCATTTTGTTACTTTGTATTGACACTTTTGTATTCATATACATGATTTGTAGTAACCTTCATTTTTTGTTTTTTATTTGCTTATTATAGCATATCAAATGATGAAGTGCAGTATTGATAACTTAGAGTGTATCACAAAGGTGTTGTTATGATGAGACCACTATAAATACAGTTATCAATAATAAACATCCCTAACCATAGTATTAGTGAGACAAGACATCACTAATACGGATTGGTTAGCATGTTCTATGCCGATTCCTTTTGAAAGAAGTAGTTGATCTTATCAACTATATTGTATCAACACTTAATCTAGAATATTGATTTTTGTAGTTTACAAGTATATCGGATTGATCTAACTAGAGTTTACCATATTGTCAATGATTGGTACTCTAAAAGAATACTAGGTGTAAATGATCCTTAGACTTGAGATAACCAATGAGATTTTTAGTATAGATGTCACTCTTTGATTCTATTTGGAGTTATACCAAAAATGGATAACAATGGGCAGTTTTGGGAGTCAAGAAGTACGGAATGATTGTGAGTGTTGAATAAATGATTCAAAACTCCTAAAACGTTAGGAGAAGATATCCCTATTGCTACTTGTCATAAGTCATGGAAGCCTTTTCAAAGCATGAGTTTAATTAGAAAGAGTTTCTAATTAATACTCAAAGATCATGACTTCCAGTACAAGAAACTTTATGCATATATTAATGAGGATGAAAAATAACCTCAATATGCAAGATTAGGGATATGAACAAGGTGAAAGGATATTAATTACTTGAGAGCTAGTTCTTGAAAGGATAGTTTTCTTCCATGACTATTCTAAAGGCTTGGGTGGCATGATATTTTGCTAGAGTGATGCAGGAGCACACAAGTCGTTCTAGACTTTGAACGTGGATGAGGCAACCTTCTCCAACCATAACTTGGAGGACTTGGCCTACCATGAGCGGGGGGACAAAGCCAAGGAAATGAAGTAGTGAAAGGAGATCACCAATTACACGAGAGAATTGGTGGATGGCACAAAGGAAACGGGCAGTGGCACGAGAGGATGCACTACGCGACCGAGAATACACCTTTTATGTTTTTAGTTGTAGTTTTAAATTTTGTCGTGCCATTTTCGTTTTAATAAGCCTGACCTCTTTGTAAAGTCCATGCAAGCACATAGGTACCAAATTTGGACCCAAAATGCTCGAGCACAAAACCCTTTGGTTCGGTCAAAGGAGACCCTATGCTTATAGGGTGCAAGGTAGATGGCCGAAGGGAATATATCGGCCATGTGTTGTCCACTAGCTGGATAGAGGCTCACGTGTGTCCCAATTCCCAAGGGCATGTTAGGGAGGCCTTGTACAAGACTTTGTCCAAGTTTTGGCCGAAGGGAAAATGGCACAAATAGCGAATCATGGAACTAGTCCATGACCGCTTGGATGGTTGCCGAGAATAGGGGATGAACATTTGTGTTTGTTGACTATAAAAGGCTCGGCCGAGAGTCTCCATTATCATTCAGTATTCAATTTAGCTTTGAGTAATTAATATCATTTTAGATTTTGTATCATTTCTCGAGTTCTTGTGCGAGCATCATTCTACAACTTTCCCCCCAAATACCCATGTGCGCTTCCAAGAATTATCACAATTCTAGCCCGACATTAGTTGGTATAGGAGCATCATAACACATTCCTTGGAGTAACTATCAAATGGTAGGAGAGTATTGCCGAGGGCACCGAAGCATTGATGATGATGCCTTCCGGAGCCCAGATGATTGGAGGGACGAGTTCATCGACGCAATGCCAAATTGTGGATCTCACTCGAAGGTTAGCAACACAAACTCCAGGGGACCATGAAACCTTTAGTCACGACTTTGATGAAGGGTTATCCGATCGCTACAACCTAAATCTACAAAGCCATAGGCAACATGACCGCAAGGAGACCATAGCAACCTTGGATTCAAGGTGGAGTTACCCAAGTTCTTGGGTTCCCTGCAACCCGAGGGCTTCATTGATTGGTTGAACGAGGCAGAACACCTTCGAGTACAAGAAGGTGATTGATAAAAGAAGCTTAAGTTTGTGGCAATCAAGCTTAAAGGAAAAGCCTTGGCGTGGTGGGAACAAACCAAGAGGTCCCAGAAGAGGCTAGGCCGATCCGAAATCATGTTGTGGGATAAGATGGAGAAGAAGATGTGGAGTCATTTTCTTACTTTTGGATACACTCAGTCTTTGTATCAACATATACACATGTTGAGGCAAGTGGAATGAAGTGCTGAAGAGTACACGGAGGAGTTCTACTTATTGGTGGCATGGAACGATCTTTCCAAGCCCGAGGAATAATTGGTGGGGGGCTACATTGGCGACCTTCGTAAAATATCCAAGATGTGCTCGTGCTTCAATCTCGTTGGAGTGTGTCTGAGGCCTATCAATGGGTGTTGGCTGTTGAACAAAAACAAAAGAAATCATGGACGTGGTCACAAGTGGTTCGGCTGGACAATGGGCAAGGAAAAATAGCCACTCCTAAAGATGATAGCTTGGTTTGCACCTACTAATTATGCCTTTTTTATTTTAAAAATGACCACTCTACAATAGAAATAAGTGCTTGTATAGACTCATTTCTTGTTTTTTGCAACATTGGAGTGAGGCCACAACTTTGTGGCTACAGACTGGAAAACTGTTCGATGCATGTTGGCAGAAAAATGAATTGCCCTACTGTTATGGTAATTAATGAGTGGACAATTTTGCCACTGTTTGCAAAAAATATTTGCGATAGCTTCCTGGATAAGCTACTAAAGTGTACTGACATATAAAAGGCAAAAAGAGAATCCATCCATAAAATTCTTGACCGGAGGCAAAAAGGGGGACGACCGAAGGAAGAGCATAGCCGACCCGAGGGAGTGTTATGAACTATGGCTTTTGCTATATTTCCCAGTAGGGAAGCTTGTATTTCAATTATGAGCTAATTTTCACACTAGGGCAAGATACAACCCTACGTGTATTTTGTATGATGGATGTGTTTTGAATGTTTCGTTGTTAGATTTAAGACTATGGTAGTTTGTTTTATTGCCTTTTCATCTTTAACTCGTAGTTGCTTTATGACTAACTGTCAGTACTCAAGCTAGTTCAAGATTCAGGAGAGGAGAACTAGATGAACTATGGTAAAATCAACATTGACCCTTAAGGATGCGAGATTCGAGAGATGAGCTTCATGGGGACGGTACCCGTGTAAGTGAATTTCATGAGGCAAATGTCCCTTGACAAGTCGTGCTAGATTCGAGAGAGGAGCGCAACCGTGTTGAGGGAGGACTTTGTGGGATAGTATGTATCCGTATGTAGGTACGAGATTCGAAAGATGATTACCTGCAACACCACATGAGACGACTAATCCCTTAGAGAAGTTATTGTTGGGGCAAATCTAGTGGACAACTAGATTGACAAGTCCAACAAACAAAATGATTAACCTTTCTTATATGTATACACGTAGAGGTGAAATCAATGCCCTAGATCTACAAACAAGAAGTTATCTTTTAAATTGTGTTAGTTAAATGATTAAAAAATACCAAAAAGATTTACGTAGTTTAATTTGCTTTCATGCGTTTGAAATTAGTATGGACTTGATACGATCTTAGGTACAAACTATAAAATTAGATATTTGAGCGTGGTTGATGAAGATGTTCGAGGCCCAAGACGCATTTTGAGGGTAGCATGGGGAATCCAAAAGAGTCTTAGTCCCCGGAGCAGTCCTAACCCTGGAGGGAGTCCTAGCTCAACAACGCGTTCTAACTTGGGAATGAATCATATTCCAACAATGAGGTCTAGGAAGCCTTAAATGGAATGATCAAGAAGACGGTGGCTAAATAAATGTCATTTGGAACATTTGGACCTCATGACCCAATTACAGAAATCTGGCCCATGATGATGATCCAAGTTGAAGCCCATGGAGAAGCCCACGACCTTCAAGGCTTTAAAATGAGAAAATGAAGTCCAACGCATGAAAGAATCTTTCATTAAGGAAATGAGTTATTATATAAGGATGTTTCCTTCGAGATATTATCGAAAGATTTCTTTTCCTTATCCAAGTTCATTAGATTAGGTTATTGCTTTATTGACCCTTTTCTAAACTTGGTTTGTTCCTATCTAGACTAGGTTCTTTTCTATCTAGTAGGGTATGTTTTCAAGGTTGTTTAAGACACTAAATTTTGTTCCTCTCTCATATATAAAGAGGTCAAACACCCCCTTGTAAAGAACAAGTTTTATGCATTTATTTGTGAGATAATATTCTCTTTTGGTTTTAAACTATTCTTCTGACTTATCTTTGTTTTCAACTCACTCACTCTCTCTCTCTCTCTATATATATATGTATATATATATATATACATTCATTGTTGAGAATCAAGTATCGCACGAGGTGAAAGGGGTGAAAGTGTGTACTTCACATCATTGTACATAAGAAAATACTCATTGGTGTACCCATATTTGTTGCCTTGCATCAAACTCTCAAGAACACCCCAAAACAATGTGGCAGAAGTGCATATCCACCACATCACAAAAGACTTATTCTCAGATCACACCTCCAATCTCTAACGACACCTTTACCTGAACCGAACTGAAATCTCACCTTTGTCATCGAGCCATTGCAACTTATATGGTTTGGGGTGTTTTCTCCTACTTAAGACCCAATTTGAAGGCTAACCTATTGGTAACACAATTGGTACAACTTCCCCCATCCACAATCACTAATCAAGTCTTCTCTTTAATCTTCCAGCTAATATGAAAGATGTTCGAACGTTGCTCTAACATTTTTTCCTGTCCCAATTGAATATTTAAAGAGTGAACACAAAGCAAGGATTTGGAGACAATATCATCATCACTCGAATAAGCATGTTCAGTGGACAACATTCCATCATCCTCTCCTTCGGTCATAATCAAACTGAAAGCACTGGGGTCAGTTTCTTCAGTCTAATTCTCACTGTATACCTCTCCTCCATAGGTGACCTTCATAACATGGTTGTTAGGACACAAGGCACCCATATGTCCGAGTCCTTGACACTTAAAACACTTATTTTTTGAACTAGAACTCCCCGAATTTGACGAGTTGGGTTTTTGAGCTGAATGTGACTCATCTGCAACATTTTGAAAATTACTTCGAGAAGGGTTCGAGTTTAAATTTTGAAATCTTACCTTCTAATCAAAATTCGAAGTGTCTTTCCTGGGCCAATGGCTGGTCCCACCCCTTGCAGATACAATGTTTTTCATACGACTAGCAGTCAATTCTTTGAGCTGCCGCTCAATCGTTTCTACATAAGCTACTAACTCCTCAATACCACTTGATGTTGAATGTTCTGTTTGAGGCCATATATGAATCGAGCCTCAGTGGCCTCCTCATCCTTCTCTACACCTGCTTTCAGTTTCAGCGAGAGCATCTCATGATAATACTCAACAACAAGTTAAGTACCTTGGTGAAGGACTTGCAATTGTCCTCTCAACTAGCAAGTGTAGGAACTCGGAACATAATCTTTTTTCATGTGAATCATTAGGGCTCCCTATGACTCAATCGGTGACTCATGATCGCATTCCCTAGTCCTTCTCAAATTTCCCACCAATTAGATGCATAGTCTTTTAATTCAGAAATAGCAAACTTTACCTTAATGCATTCGGAGAAGTTATGGAGCTCAAAGATATGCTCCATTCACTCCTATCAAGCTAAGAAAGCCTCGGGGTCATGTTGACAACAGAATTATGGAATGGTCTGCTCGATATTCCTCAAAGAGTATTGCACCTTAATCAAATCCCTATAGAAATGGTTCCGCGTGTCATAAAACGTATTGCAGTGGAAGCATAAAGAATTGTATATGCAAACATGCATAACAAAAAAAATTCCAGAATTCCTTTCCCTTGGACCTTGTTAATTTAGACAACTAAGATCACGAAAGTAGCCTCCTCTTTAAGGTGTCCAAATGTCCACCATCTATGGTAGTTCACACCACCACAACCCTTGAGAGCTTATACAACATTTTGTACAACTTATATGTGTGTTTTTCGAGTGCTAGTTCCACATTTGAAGTTTAAGAAGATAAGAGGAAAAATTGCATCAAGTGCAAATTTTTTACCCCTTTCTCTAGCTTTTGGGTAGAGAGAGAAAGTAGAGAGAGAAAGTAGAGAGAGAACCCATTTGTTTCTTCTATTAAGACTTGCAAAATGCATCAATCTTCCACATAT
>JAOWBN010104762.1:0-19675 GCA_028565015.1 Pinguicula moranensis
TGAGTTTTTGGGGGGAAATTTTTAAAGAAAAAATTTGCTTCTTTCATTTTTTAAGAAAAAATTATTTTCTTATATTTGTAATATAATTCTATAAAATAAAATAAAATATACTTTAAGTTTCATAAAAAATAAACTTATATATAATAAATATATTAAAATAAAAATATATATTTCTTCCGAATTCACCCCTAAATGAGATTTTTGCCGGGCCGAAATCTCATTTTTTGGTTTTTAAATTTATTCTTATAATCCGACGGATGTCCAACAGGAGTCGTGCATGAGCATTTTTTTAGGGTTTATGGTTTTTTAGATTTCAGGGTTTAGGGCTTTAGAATTTAGGATTTGGGGTTTTTAGAGTTGTAGGTTTTAGAATTTTTACGTTTTTTAGGTTTTAGGGTTTAGAGTTTAGATTTTTTGGGTTTGAAAAGTTATAAAAGTTATAAAACTTATAAACTTATATAACTTATAAAATTACATAAACTTATATAACTTATAAAATTACATAACTTGTATTTGTATAACTCATTAACATAACTTGTATAATTTATAAATTTAGTTATAACTTGTACAATTATAAATTTATAAAAAATATAAAATTATATAAGTTGTATCATCTATTACTCATTAACTTGTATAATTTGTAAACTTATAAACTTGTATAATCTATAAACATTTTTTTTTTGGAAAGCAATTTATAAACTTATTATATAACTTGTAAGTTATATAAACTTATATAAACTTTATATAAACTTGTATTATGTAAACTTTATATTTATATAGTTTAAATTTTATAAGTTATACAAGTTTAAAAAAACTTATAAACTTAAATAACTTACAAACTTAAATAACTTACAAACTTTTATAGATTATAAAACCTAAAAAATTGTATGACTTTTAAAATGTTATAATTTATAAAACTGATTAACTTTATATAAACTTGTGTAACCTATAAGCTTATACAAAGTTTATGTTTATGTAATTTAAAATTTATAAGTTATTCAAGTTTATTTAAAAAATTTAAGGTTCATAAATTATATAGTTTATAAGTTATGCAAGTTCTTCAGTTTATAATTATAAGTTAAAAAAGTTTATAAGTTATATAATTTTTAAGTTTATAAGTATTACAAGTTATATAAATTTTTATAAGTTTAATTTATATATATTTTAAGTTGTATAAGTTTTAAGTTTATAAATTTTATAACTTTTCAAACCCTACAAAACTTTAAAAAAATTTGAATTGTGATTTTTCCCGGATTCCAGCTAGTTTTTTGCCGGTTTGCCGAAAAACCACCGAAAACGGTTTGACCAGTTAAAAAAGAAATTTATTTATAAAAATGATTTCGGCTGATTTTAATTTTTTTGATTTCTTTTTGCAAAACTTCTGGTTTTTGGAACCTCCGATTTTAGAAACCTCAGGTTTGAAAATCGTCGATTTTAAAAACCTCCAATTTTAGTCGGTCCGAAAATCAATGGTTAACCGGTTTCCGGTTCAAAATGCCCATGTCTAGCAGTATAGTTTTAATTTTGCTATAATAATAACTTAGCGTTTCTGTCGGATTAAGTAATCCTTAGTTTGTTCGGTATACACCTTTTCACGGTGTCTAGTTTACTGTGAAAATGGAATACCAATAATATTTTTTTTGGTAGCATAAGTTAATCCATCTATATATCAGCCACATTATTTAGCCCCTGTTTTGTGCAGCCTTCTTAAAATTATAATTGGCTTATAATCATCTTTTTTCAAAAAATAACTCCTCATTTTTTGAAAAAAAGTTCTTATAAGCCAATTATAAGTATAAGAAGGTTGGACAAAACACCCCGTTAATATGGTAGTTAATGACACATGTTCGATTGTCCACTACATACACTAATTGTCTAAACCCTAGTTACATATTTTTCATTTTCTCTTGAAGCATCGCTCTTGATCGCTCCAAATTCTCCCAACATCATTGCCGACTAGTTCCTCTGCGTCGTGTCATGGTCTTGACGAGCTTGAGCCTCTGCCTATATGCCGCCAGCAAAAGTCCCCATCGAAGGCTCATTGTCCCGCAAGTTTCAACTGACGAGCCAACATCCTCCTGAAAATGGAAACAAAGACGAGTTTAGGTTTATACAGGGTGACATTGTTTGTAAATAAAATGAAAATAAAGGGTTGCTACCTAGATTGGAAGATCGGATAACTTGAGCTAATTCCAATCCGTCCAACTTTGGCTGAATTGGTAATATGATGTTTAGCCGTGAACAATAATGAGTTGCCGAAATACAATTCGGCGATCCAAAAATGAAAATACGAGATACCTAACACCCTGTGCGTGTACATAAATATAGTATTCCTACCGACTAAATTAATCACACCACAACCTTTCTCCTACTATATACTTGACGTTATGAGGATGCCGCAGAGGCGGAGCTTGGGGGACCCCCCATATTTTAAAAATAAATAAATTTTATTTTTCTAATTTGGTCCGCCATATTGTAATTGCATTAGTATTGTACATATAATTTGCTTGGATCAATTGGTAGAAAGTACCCTTTTTGAATTTATTGTGCAGGGTTCGAATCCGGAAACCTGTGGCTCCAATTTATTTTGCTAGTTATCAAAATGAAAATTTTGAATTGGATAGGATTCAAACCCTGGTGATTCAATTTAAAATTGAACAGAGTGACCGCTAGACCAAGAAACATATATAGATATTTGTCCACTTTATTAGTCTTTATTCATACATTTTTTGAATAGTTTTTGATTTTTTTTACAGCTATTTAATATAATAACTTCTAATAGTTTAATATTTTGTTAGATTGTTAGTGCTCTAATATCAATGAGTATTTTTTTAATTATCTATTGAAAACAATGATCATTATAGTTGAAATATCATTTTTATCAAAAGTATTAATCCTACATTTTTTTTATAGTTTGATTTAACTTGTTTTGACTCTTATAATTTTTATCGTAATATCTAAATGTGCATACCGACTGGATCAGATTCAACCCGATCCGATCAACTTTATTTAAAGAAAAAAAATTGACCCACAAATTTTTGGCTCCGCCCTTAGAGTTGCAATTTGTGATTGGCCAGTGTTTTGCGCAAAATGGATCTCGTCTTCAGAGTCGGTATTAATTTAATAGCTACGAAATTCGTTATCTTTGGTGGGTCAGCTTGCGTGTTCTATTTGAGTGAAGTATTTTTCCTGCAAGATGAGATTGAGTGCTGCATTTGCTGATGAGAATGCACTATGAAAGCTTTATTGGTAAGATATGGACTCGAGATCTCAAGCATTCTTAACAACATTTCACTCAGAACAACTCTATTTTCCACCAGCGATTTGTAGAACAACAACTCTGCTGCCACTTTGCATATGATAATATTTGAGAAATTCAGCTCGACGCCATTCTGACTCCTGCATTCAGAACTTGCAAAATGAGATGGAAAAAAAAATTCTTGGACGCTGAATGAAACTCCGAGTGTGTGTGCAGCTATTAGGAAGAGCGAACTCCGAATCTAATTGAATGTAAGTTCATATCACACAGTCCGACAATTATTCTATAGTAGGCAAGAAGAAACTGATTGTGTTAAGTGCAAGGACTCCATCACTCATGAAACATTCCTAATCTCGTTCAAGCAGCATGCTTTTCACGTTATCAAATTCCTAAAGAGTTCAAATGGCCAAACCAGCAGGAAGTATACCAGTTATGGGTTATACAATCAACTCTCGTGTAAGGTATGGAATCCTATCCTAGAAAGAAAGACGCTTGAAACTGGTGAACATCTGCTTCTCCAAATTGATTAGAAAGAAAGTGGCGTTCATCATGAAAAAAATGGACCAATAAACTATCGTAATAGATAGATACAGTATCCACTAGAAAAGACTGACAACTGATAAGTATGTACATTCGGGTTCAGATCGCCAGCACCATACGACACTGTCTGGCTTGCACGAGTAATGGAGTAAATAACTCAAATTTAGCTGTTAAAAATGGTTTGCTTATGTAACTAGTTCGTCATCCACACACAGGCACACAGCTCTAGCGGAAGAAATTGGGTGCAAGACCAAGAATGCAGTAACCGATTTATGCTGAGCAAAAACTTCCTAGATTAAATAAATAAATAAACAAACGAAACTTGATGATAGAAGCGAGTATCAAATGCTTACCTCATATGCTTCTGAAGGCTCCAGGCTCTAACCAGTGACTTGGAACTCTGAGACCTGAGTTCATGAACACAAGTGTCATGTTCTTACATAAAAGTTTATATAAGCTAACGCTGGTTCTCTCATGGAGGAAAATCTGAAATCTTTTGATTGGAAATGCAATCTTCGAAAAAGTTGAATTTGATGTTTCAGTCGAAAACCGAGGCTCCCATGTTTCGGATTAGGATTGTTCTCCAATAACTTCAAGAACGAAATGCATGGTGCGAAATTTTGAGGAAAATCCAGCTCATGGCAAGACGTTTCGGATAACTCAAGAAGATGGGATTGTAGCGGAGGGAATCGAAATTCCAAAGCATATGACGACGTATAGAACAAAACCCAATAGTAGGAACTTTGTAAAGAAACTTGAAAATAAGGAAGATTCGACGTATAGAACAAAACCCAATAGATTTTTCATTGGATACTTAGAGGACCCCAGATATGCTCTGGTTTATATTGTTTTACTGGTAACCCTCGAGTCCGTCTGGGGTATAGACCATATACTGTTGGAACTTGCTCGGAGTTATTTGTTCCACTATCCTGAATATTCTTAATATGATCAATATTAGTTGCCTCAGGATCTCGGAGCAGTGAAGAGTTGGGCGTTGGTGGTTGAGCAAATGGGTCTTTATCGGGTATAGTGACTGCCGAGTCAGGAAGATTAGAACTAAGCAACCAATTGAGTGGGTCGGATACTGATATTGTCTTTTCCTGACCATGATATTGGGATTGATAGTAGGACTCAATTTCAAGGAAATTGCAGTTCATAGTTGTTTACAATTTTCGAGTGGGAGGGTGATAACACCAATACCCTTTTTTTATTAGTACCATACCCCACAAAGATACACTTAAGAGTACAAGGATCAAGTTTGGTTTTGTTTGTCTTTGGAATGTGTACAAACACAAAGCTCCCAAATATTCTTGGTTCTAAGGATAAAGGTGCGGGTATGTTTGTTTGATTATAGAGAGTTTGGATTGGTGTTTTTGGGCTTAGTACTTTGGTAGAGAGGCCATTAAACAAGTAGGTGGTAGTAGCGACAGCTTCAAGTCAGAGAAAGGCTGGAGCCTGGGATTTAATCATTAGGGCTCGGGTTATTTCAAGAAGAATCCGGTTTTTCCTTTTAGCCACCCTATTTTGTTGAGGAGTGTAGGACCAAGTAGTTTGATGGATTAGGCCGTTTTTCTGAAAGAAGGTTTTTTAAATTTGAGTTGACAAACTCCCCTCTATTGTCGGATCAAAAAACCTGGATTTGGGATTGGAACTGTGTCAGTATCATGGTATAAAACTCTTGGAATTTTTCAGTCACATCACATTTAGCCAGGTCATGCGTGTACAATCATCAATGAAAGTAATAAAGTATTTAAACACGCTTGTACTAGAGTTTGGGGTGGGGCCCCACACATGAGAGTGAATGAGATTAAAAGCATGTGAAAGGTACAGGATTAGACTGTCGGCGACTCTTAGCTAGAATACACGTCTCGTAAGAAAATTTTTCTAGTGTTCAAATAACTGAGGAAACAAGAGTTTAAGATACCTAATGGAAGAATGACCCAGCCGACGGTGCCACAGCCATGTCTCCCTATCTGCTGTCCCATGAGTCAAGCCAACAAGTCCTCAGCGAGCCACCTCATACACGTAATAAAGGCCCCGTGCTTAGTGTCATGCCCAATAATCTTCCCCGTCTGAATATCCTGCAAGTGACAAAAAGTGGAATACATTACGGCCATGCAATTCAGTTCTTTGGAAATATGACTTACAGACAACAATTTGTAAGATAAGGATGGAACATGAATGCAATTAGCCAATCAAAGGGTCAAAGATATTTTGATTGAGCCAGTTCCTGTGACACTAGAGATTCCACCATATGCAGTTGTTGTATCTAAGTCTGATGCATCATACGCCATGGTATCTGTTTTCCCACAATCAAAGAGCCATTGAGAATTTTTTTATTCGGAATACTATAGGCTTGAGCCGTAGGATCATCGGGTGGGTTCTGATTTAGCAATTTGAAACATCCTGGTGGAAAGAAATGGGGAATGGCAATCCCATGGCAATTTTGTAATTTTTAAGGTGCTGAGGGACATTTTTGGAATTTTCCAATAACTTGATGGCGCTGTTGTAAATTGCCCAGGCGCTGTTGTAAATTGCCCAGGGGCTATTTTCTCAATTCGCCAGAGTCTAAGGGACGCTGCTATAATTTCTCAAACAACGGATGGCGATTCGACAAATAATGAGTATTAAAGGGTAAAAAAGACTTTGTACCACTGGAAGTTAAGGACAGATGTGTCACTCGCCCCGGCTGCTCCTTCTGCTATTTGCCATCGTTGTTGATGGCCTCATTAAGGATTCCCACAATGGTTGCAATGACACCCTTTTTTTGATTCTGTCGCCGTTCGGGATATCCTATCCTCTTGAAGTTTCGTTTGGTGGAATGCCCCTTTCTTTTGCAGTCTTCACACCATAACTTGCTCAACCCATTTGAAACATCGTTCCGTTGAGTGTCTAGTTTGTTTACACACTTCGTACCAAAGCATACTCCGGTCAGTTTCTCCAGCGGATCGAGACGATGAGTTGGTATTGTTGCCCGTCGTGTTTGATCGGGATCTACCAGAGAATCTGCTGCCAATGCTGCCACTGGAACCCTCGCTACCATCTCCTATTAAGATATATCTTCAGGAGAATTCACGGAGGAGCACAGGGTACGCGATTTCAACTACAGTTAAAGGATTTGTCTTCAGTAGATCTTGTTTTATTTGGTCATATTCAGGATTGTAGGCCCTCAAAAGTTGGAATAGCCGTGTTTCCTGAGTCTGCCATTGGTGGGTAGCGATATCCTTGGCACATGTCATTGGATTGGGGTTGCACCTATCAATTTCACTCCAGCTCCTCTGAAGAATACTGTAGATTTCTTCAAGTGACCCCCTCCCTCTGTTGTTTTCTATTGGCTTGAATTTTTAAATCATAGATTTGCAGGGAATTTGATCCACTATTGAACGTGGTTTCTACCCATAGCCACAGATCTCTGGCACCTGGGTATTCTGCGAATGGCTAGTTTCTTGTCCAGGGAGTCCATGATCCACATTGCAAGATCATCCATCTCTCATTGAGGGTATTCTTCGTTGTCTGGTTGGTGGCGGGGGGTTTCCTATCAAGGGACAACTTGATCCTCTTCCCCAGGGATCTCAGATGAGGGGCCCTGGGAGAGCCGCCGACTCCAACAACCGTCCATGTAAGAAATTACCAGAGGTTGATTGTTCCCTGCCAGCTGTATTTACCGGAGGAGGTTGGCAAGTTGGGTTGATAGCTCCATTGGTGTTATTTCTTCTAACGCCAGAGCCTTAGTACCATCGCTGGATTTGTTGTTTCCATTGTTCGCCATTGTGACAAACTACGGTAGATGATGAGCTACTCATTTAGATCCAAGAACTGAAACGCAACTTGGATACCATGTTGTGTGGAATTGTGATGAATTGTGTGGAATTTCTATTCTAAATTCACTATGTGCAGTACAATATTCGTATGTTTAAGGAGTTTAATACAGGGGAGGGGGTTATAGATAATATGGTAAGGATCATTAATTTGATCCTTGCCATTTACAAGGAATCTCTAATCCCTAATAAGGGGATTTAATTGTGCTAATTTGTCTTCTTTCCTAACATTACACAATTTGAAATCTCCAACGTACTTCACTTGATACAAATATAGATAGGATTGAAGTAGCCAGTGGGCAAAAAATGATGGCGTGGCTACCAAAAGGATAAGGAGACCCAACCAAACCGTACTTTCTTTAAACTCTCATGTTTCCCAAGCACAAAAACTATATCGCAGATGTCAATAGCAGTTGCAAACTCCTGGGTGCCCAATTTCTCCTCTGGCGGAGCCATTTGCAGGCACTCATTGCCGTCACATCGCATTTACTGCACTGGGGTAGGATCTTATTTTTTTGGTGCGTCAAAATTTTTGACGGCAAAGTCACGATTTGATCAGCAAGAAATTGATGAAAACAAAGAACAAAAACAAGAGAGATTTCAGGGGAAAGTTCCTCCTTTTTTTTAAATTTTTTTTTTTTCAATAACCGTTTGAATTCCTTTACAACTATCCAATAACACTTTATATACATAACATAAAAAATGCTACTCTACTAACTAAGGTGCTATATGTCTCAACATCCTGTCTCTGGCGTTTGATCATGGTATATCTCTCCATTGGATCGTTGCCACGTATCTTAATCCATCAGTTGCCAAAGTTGCATTTTCAATTGTTGTGACATTCTGTTGAGTTACGCTTCTTTTTTCCTTCAGACTAAGTTTCTTCTCCTATGCAGTGTGTGCGAGCAATCGTTCCTCCGCGTTTGGCTGTATATAGCTCACTGTACTGGAGTTATTCACGGGCACCGGGGTTATAGAATGACATGATGAGCATTCTAAAGGCTCATCTTGTAAAATATTGAGTGAAAACCAGCGACTGGAAGTGGCTTGGTTAAGATATTTGCGAACTGGCAGGCAGAGGGAATATGCTGTAAAGCGATGCAGCCAATCTTGAATTGGTCACACAGAACGTGACAATCAATTTCAATATGCTTTGTGCGCTCGTGAAAAACATGATTGGCAGTGATGTCAAGAACTGCCCTATTATTGCACCAAAAATGAACTGGAAGACTAGACACAATCTAGAAATCGGCAAGGATATTAACAATCCATTGCAATTCTTTAACAGTGGCATCCAACGCACGATACTCAGCCTTGGCAGAGGTGCAAACTATGGTGGCTCGCTTATTGGCTTTTCACGAAATGAGGCTAGAACCATAGAAGATACAGTAGCCGGTCAAGGAATTAGTGGTCTAGCAACTACCCCAGTCGGTATCACTGTAGGCTGTCAATGACGGAGCATCATTGCACGAATAAGAGGCCAAGTGTGGGATTACCGGCCAGATATCAAAGGGAATGAGTGGCGGCTGCCCAGTGTGAATCGTGAGGTTAATGCACGAACTAGCTGAGTTGTTGGACGACAACAAACATGTTCGAGCAAGTGTAATTAAGATAGAGCAAGTGCCTAATGAGATGGCAAAACTTCTCAGGATTGTGATATAAAGGAGAAGTGTCTTGATCAACATTGCCAAACCAGAGATCACTAAGAAAAGGTGTTGAAGCAGGAGTACAGTCCAAAAATCCTGCATCAGAAATGAGGTCTTGAATGTATTTATGTTGGTTGATGTAAATTCGAGCTGTGGAACAAGCGATCTCCATGCCAAGAAAGTATATGGAAAATCCCATATCTTTGATGGTAAAAGCAGCATCAATGTGGGACTTCACCTTGCCCAGTTCAGAGTGAGATGTTCCTGTCTGATTATACCCCGAGTACCCATCCAAAAAGTAATAGTGGGAGTAACCTACTATTCTATCCAAAAGTTGGTCCAGGAAAGAAAGTGGAAAGTGATTCTTTCGAGTGGCTTTGTTCAACTTTCTGTAGTCCATGCACACTCTCCACGAGTTGACCACCCTCGTAGCTAGGATTTCATTATTCTCATTTATCATAATGATTATTCCTCCTTTATTGGAAACACACTGTACCGGGCTGACCCATTCATTGTCAAAAATAGGTTATATCCTTCCAAAGTCCAGTAATTTTACCACTTCTTTCTTGACGACTTCCATCATCAGGGAGCTAAGTCATCATTGCTTATCTCTGACTGGGTGAACCCCATTTTCCATTAAGATCTTGTGCATACAAATAGCTAGGATTATTCCTTTTATGTCAGCAATACTCCATCCAATGGCTCTTTTGTCCATTTTGAACATGTCAATCAACTTTATCTCCTGTTCAGGTTCCAAATTGGAAGAAACGGCCACTGGTAGAGTATCCTAAAGCCCCCAAAAGGCATATTTCACGTAAGTTGGAAGAGGCTTCAACTCAAACTCTGGTGGCACTTCAATAGAAGGCTTTAGATTAGCCGCATATGTTCCAAGAATAACTTGCTTAACCATGGATTGGTATTCCAATTGATTCTCAATATGGCTTAAGTCCACTGTATTTTTGATGCCCTTGGCCCGTGCCAACTTTTCAGCATCTAAACCTCATGATCATTAATTGCCAAAACCTCGGGATCATAAACATTATCTTTCAGGGTTGCCATGCAACTAGACTTCTCAAATATGTATTGATCCAAACATCAATTTCGAAGCATGCTTTTGAGTTATTGGGGGTACTTCATAGCTTTTTTCGACATTAAATGTGACTTCCTCTCCGTTTACCTTAAATGTGACAGTGTTGTTCTTTACACTAAGGCAAACATCACCAGTAGCTAAGAACGGTCTTCGAAATAATATAGGCACGTCCTTATCCTAATCCATGTCGTGGATGATAAAGTCAACAGACAAAATGAATTTATCCACCTTCATTAAAACATCCTAAATTATACCTGAAGGCTTGACGATGGAATGATCAGCAAGTTGGAGAGCAATGTCTATGGGGTTCCATTCTTTCTTCCAGTCCAATGGACCAGGTTGTAGTTATCGCTATTAATGAAATACCAGACCGTTGGTCAAGCATTGCCCTTGCAAAATGCTTATTTCCAATGTCACATGGGATGGTGCAACTTCCAGGATCTCTCATCTTGATAGGTACACTTCCGTTGATCAAGTGAGAACAGTTAGCACTAAAGAGACCACCCCTTCACCTTGGATTTTCTCCTTATTGGCCATAAAATCTTTGAAGAACTTAAAAAATCTAGGGAAGTTCATGAAAAGAACAACTAGAGAAATATTGACATTCACTTTCCTGATAACATCCATCATCCACTCAAGGCTTTTCTCTTGATGCACTTTTTTTCATGACCTCATAGGAAATGGTGGAGGTGGTATGTGACTAGGAAAGTTTAAGGGGCACTTGGGATCCCTTGCAGGACTCAATGGTGTCCTAATGTGAGAGTTGTGCACATCTGACTGTTTAGAAGAGGTTGGTTTTAGGAGAGCGCGTGTGGAAGACATGTCCTTTAGTTGGTCGATTGCAGGTTCTTGCAAGTTTGATTCTTCATGCACTACACCGCCCGTATGAGAAGTTATGGGATATGAAGTATAGTATGGCGCAACCTTGCTGTCGGGTGCAGAATTTTCTTGCCCATGTTGCGCTCCCTGCGCAGACACGTAGCCCACTCACTTTCGTCGTTTGCCCCTGCGTGCAAGGTTTGTGATCCCAACATCTCATCCGCCACAACGTGCAAGATGCCTGGGCTATCTTGGGCCATTTTTTTGTGAAGAATCCAACTCATGTCCACTTCTTAGCTTAACCGTCTTACACTTCTCTTGGCCTCTTGGGTTTGGAATGGTGTCACTTGGTAAGGATCCAATGCTCTTGAATGCACTGACTGTGCCAGTTGGCCCAATTGTGACTCCAGATTTTGCATTGAAGCATCAATTTGGCCGAATTTCTCACTGGCTTTCACTTTGAACTGCTCATTTTTCTTTGAGCTCTTGGTCATGAAGAAGAATATCTCGCCCATCTGATCTTTTAATGAAGTCTTCTTTACCTCATATTCTGGAAGTGGGGTGTTCGACCTTTGTGGGTTCCAATTATCCTGTTGGTTCCATCCACCTTGTTGTGAATTCTAGTTGTTCTGCTGGTGGAACTGCTGTCCTTGGTTGTAAGTCTGTTGATTATTGTTCACATAGTTGACAAGCTCGAACTTATGCTGAATAAGATCACACTTATCAGAATAGTGACCTCCTTGGCATAGTCCACATCTAATAGGCACGGTTGGAACTTGAAAATTTAACTGCAACGATGTCACTGCCTTAACCACAGATGCCAATGTGTATTGATGCTGGAAAGCTGTGAATTCATTGTACTCATTCTTTCCATTTCAATGGCAACACCAAATGTTACTGCCTTCTTCTTTGAAGCTCTCCTTGGGTTCTACCAATTCCTCTGGTTGGCGGCTAATTTCTGGAAAAAAGCTCTAACTTCATTATAAGTTTTATCATCGAGTTGTCCTCCAGCACTGACATTGACCATTGTCATACTTTCATTGGTAAGCCCTTGATAGAATTTGGTGAGCTCTCTGCCTTGGGCGAGACCATGACTCGGGTACTTTTGGACCAATTCGGAGAATCTCAACCATTCTTCTGTGAACGTCTCATCACTACGGTGTTGAAATGAAGTGATAGCATCTCTCAATTTCTCAATCTTGTTTGGTGAGTTGTACTCCATTAGAAATTTGGTCTTCAACTCCTCAAATGTCGCCAGATTGTATCCAGGTAGTGAATCATACCATTCTCGAGCCTTGTCTCTTAAAGACAAAGAGAATAATGCTCTCTTAATCTGATCATGAGGGACTTCCCGTGGTCTGTGATTGCTTGTCAGCTCGATGAAGGCATTGGGGTGTGAATTATGGACCTCATTCTTTCTACCATATAACAAAATGCCACCATTCACCAATTGAATATAATTTGGTGGAATGCTGAAATTGTCCACGACACAAGTAAAGTTGTTGGGGTGATTAGCGTCAGATTGACATATCTCTCCAAATCTTTCCCTAGGAGGGATGTTGTTCTGATTATTCTGATTGTTCTCCCCGTTGTTCCCTCCTTCACCTCCATTAATTAGAACCTCTTGAAGATTAACTGGAGCAACCATGTCTTCTTGATTAGACTGAAAGAGTGGTTGTTTATGATGACTGGGGCGCTGGTCGACTAAAATTTCTCAAGTTTTGAACCTCTGGGCCCTTTTGTACCCCAGTGAAGATCAAATGACAATTGTGGGGGACCCCTGGATCGAGTGTGTACCATATGCTGTAGGTCAGGTCATACTCAATTGTCAGTCTAAGAAGCCTAACCGATTCAGCAAGCACCCAGATAGTCGGTGGAGTCACAATGGTCTCACTTAAATACCGATTTCCTAGACAATACTCGCTCTTCCACGTGAGGGCCCAGATGTCTGATGGGGTCACAATGATCTCATTTAAGTACCAACCATAGACAACCACTTATGAGTACGGTTGTTGCGGACCTTTTTTCGACGTTCAGAGAATGCGCCTTAACTACGTGCAAAGTAAACAACAAAATAGGGGACCGAATACTGGGTAAATACGGCCAAGAGAACAAGATTGTTGTTTGGATTTAGGGCCCTGAGAAAAAAAAGAAAATATATTGAAACCTACAAAAAGAAAATAAAATTGGTTAGAAATAATAAAAAAATAACTAAGAAAAATAAAAGACAAAATTATACTAAGTGTCTGTATGCCTCCCCGAAAACAGTGCCAAAAGCTTGATGCTATTCTTAAGGTATATAATTAATACGTAAATAATCACAAAGCAAGCTAAAATACCCTAAATTACTATAAACTGCTAGAGAGCGGCGTCAATTATAGCATTAAAGGGGTCAAACCACAGGGAGACAAATCAGACTCTTAGCACGCAAACTCATTAACCCTAACAACATGCACAAAATTACAAGATGAAAATTGAGATGTATAGTGATCAAATAGGAAATAAAAAATTCATAAAGTTAAATTTAGAATTAAATTGAATTATGGAGAGAAAGAAAAAAAAACACGGGTTTTGTTAAAATTTAATGAGACAAATTTACTTCTAACATGTTTTAGGTGGCTAAAACACACAAGATCAAATTAAAGTCCTTAATTTGATGTTATGCTAATAGGAAAGTGTTAATTTTTCACTCTAACACACTGAACATGTAATTAGAATTGTAAACACAGCATATAGATTCATTCTTGTTACACTAAAATTCTAACAAGATACATTATAAAATTTTAATATAACTTCTAAGCACATAAACACTAATCCGCCCCTAAGAACTTTTTTTTTCAAAGAAAGATTCAAGAGTTTTTAGACCTAATATGCTCCTAATTCTGTAGCTAAAGAGGCAATCAGTCTTGGACCTGAACAAGCATGTTTTGATGCGTACAAAACCTGCAAGTTAAAAAGCGAAACATTAGTGTAGAATATATAGCATAAAGTCCAAACTGCAAAGAACATAATTTGAACAATATGTGATACAACCACCCTTCTCCACGTTAGGAGTAACCAAATTCTTAGCCTTGCATCGTCGATGATCGCGCCATGAGAATTCTAAAAGAGGACGTCATCTTTGGATCAAAAGAAGTGAAGAAAGAATTTATTCTGAATTTTTCCTCAAAAAATTACAAAATCGTATGAATTTTCCAACAAAAAGAACTCAACCAAAACTAGGATGGGGACCTAAATTTGGACCACTACTCAAACTCTCCATCTATTATGTACATTGGCCCCTATTTATAGGATTCCTCCAAGGATAAGTGATAAATATGAGAATTTCTATATAATTTGAAAGAGACATAAGTCTCAGTCCGTTGAACGGAAATGAGATAAGATGTCCGCTGTGTTCTCATCTTCTCATAGCGACTTCCAATTTTTGAGAAAAAAAAGACTTTCGCTCGTCTTTGACCAAAATTTGTCGTGAAACTCGTCGGATTCGGGTCTAGCAGCCCCTTCACTGGCCATGGAGTGCTCCGGGTAGAGACTCTCTCCTTTGGGAGTTCCGTGAACATCACACGGGTTGTTCGAAACTTTTGGTTTTCCGATGGGTCTTCCGATTTCTGGCCAAAAGGTACGTATGGCTATCCTTAGATCTTAGAATACGAATTAAACGCATGTTTGGCTTCGATTTCATAGTTGGTCCGAATTTGAAAATTTTCGGAACATTCAAAATCGACACCTTAGATCCTACATTAAGGACACGACCTCTTGTGCTAAACACAAATTCCAAGGGCACTGTCGATATAGGTATTGCAAGCACATCGTGTGCCATTATAGCTAGCACAGGATACCTATTATCATTGTTCTTCTACCATTCTAAATGTTGCCTTTAAAGGTCTCGGGTTTAACAAACAACTCCAACTCCAACTCTGTCTGTATGTTGGGTTACTGACTTTCCATTCGTTGTACCCATCCCTATGCAAATGGATCGTCTGCCAAACTCCTGTCAAATGGTGCCCATTCTTCCTGATCCTGAAATTGTAAACAAATATAATGCGATTAATGTATAATGCATTATATGTCCAGTTCAAAACATAGTATCAGATTATGACTATCAGTCAATTAGAGCATGCCACCTGAGTAATATTATTAGAGTTGTTTTTTCCACCATATAGGGACTCATACTCAGAGTATAGAGCTTCTGTTGTTTTCTTAGCTAGCTCAACCACTTTGACGCTTTCGTCGACCCCGATAATCCTTGGCAATCAATAACCATTTGAGTTTACACCTCGGGTCAAGAATGGTTGAAACAAATAGAAACCTGTTCATATTCAATACAAGTAACAGTAAGGAAATAAAATGTGTAATCATTAATCAATATTGTATACAATTAATAAAGTAAAGTAAGGCATTAACATTATTACATAATCATATGAAGTGTCAGCTCATCCTCATCAAAAAGCCCTCCCCAATATTTGACATATTTTTTGTGTATCCTCGTCACCATCTTTTTGAAGAACATGTCTCTGCTCTCCATAAATGTATTCAACTGCCTTTTCAAATTGTATAACTCCCCAAAAAAGAGATTTGCAGTGCAATAATTTGATGCAGAGAACGTCAGTGTGACTTGATAAAACACTTGCAAGTAACTCACAAATATTTTTATACGATCCCAATCTTGTGTTGTTGGTTGACTAGTCCCAAGACTATGTCCATCATTTTCTCGCTCATTCAAAATTCCCTATAAGCCATCATCGTACACCAACATCATCTAAAAGGAAGCCTAATGTTGGTGTATGGACTGGAGCATGAGGTAGGTGGAATTCCACCGAGTGTATAGGTCCATCTGCAGGAAACCACTACTTGATGTCTCTCCAACATACTTTCTGAAATTTTCTTCCCATTGAGGAGAAGATTTCACGTATTTGGCCATCGCTTTCATCTTAGTTACTGAAGTATCTAGCACATTCAGTCCATCTTGAATAATCAAATTCAATATGTGTGCCGAGCACCTCATGTGCAAATTTGTATTGCCCAACAAAACTCCACCTTCAATAGTACCAAACTCCTTATGCTGCCTACTTCTCAGTTCGTCCAACAACTCCTTATCCACAACAATGTCTTTGTCCAAATCATCATCATCAAAATCAACATCCATGTCAACTTGCATGTTATTCTTCAATGTCTCCAAACCTTGGCTCTAACCCTTTGATAAGCTTGATAAAATCAGGTCTCTCCACAATCAGAATCGGTTGGTCTTCCCGAATAATAAATTATGCAAGTAACCTATGGATTCACTTTTCTGAAAAATTATCTAATTAGCTTCTTTCCCAGGGATGAAACATCAAACATCATTTTTTTTGAAGTCGGTCAACAACAGTAGGCCCTCGTGGAATCTTATTACAATACTTTCGTATATGTTTCAGCATACAGAAGTTCCTGAGATTTACTACAACAAGCAATTATTACTTTGCAATGCCTGCACTATGCCTCTCCCATTCTCTCACCATTTTTTCCCTATAATTGGATCAAAATGTTGCCAGGCATTTGACCGTAGTGCCATATTCTTTCTTTGTATTGGAGCTGCTGAAGATGAAGACATTTCTTGAGTCTGTTGAGCATTTGTTTCATCATAGTCCTCTTCTTCCCTCTCAATGTCTGAAAGAGGTGTTGACATCTACAATAATACAAAACAGAACTACAAGATCAGATATTCAGACACAACAGAAATGAAATATTTTCATAAATTAATGTTTAAAGAATAAACTAAATCAAATCAAACATAACCAATAAATCCCGCCCGTAGCTAGGGTCTACCGAGGGTGAGATCTACACAGTCATACCCTTACCTCCAAAAAATAAGGAGACTGTTTAAAGAATGAAATGTGTAATGTTTTCAGAAAGGAAAACTTTACCATACAAAGAATAAAATAAATGGTTTCAGCTAGATATGTGACTTCAGTTAGTTAAGGAAACAATAATATGACATGGGATTAAGTGCAGAACTTTTTACAGGGAAAAAAAGATGAATCCACAATTTTAACAAATAACTATGCATGCAAGTATCATGATTTCAACAAAAGTGGTGCAATTGTTTGTTTAAGCATCCAATGAAGTTTTAAAAAATTACGTAGTCCTGCCATTATGATGAACGAAAAACATTGACCCAAACTTGGATTTCCTTAAATCGATATCCTAGAATTGAACCATTCATATTATGCAAAAATTGAACTTGGATTTACTATCTCTAAAAGATAAAACCAACTCTTGATCTAACGAAGTAATGAAGCACCAAACCCATATCTTATCTCTAATATATATAGTCCTTTACTACCATAACTATAACGAAAACAAGATTTTGTTTTTATGGTTACCATCAGTTACATAAAGATGGTACCTACGAGTCCACTCACAGCGTTAATAGACAACAATATGTACATCATTCATTATATCTCTAAATGATTCTTCAGCATAATAATCAAAGTCTAACCACCCATTGTTAACATTTCCAAGAACACATGAGTAAACACATCATGAACACATGGACTAAATTTTCAGTTCATATGCCCTAAGCAACTATGAACACATGAGTAACAAGAACAATTTAAAGCATAGATCTGGATGAAGCGCAACAAGGGCATCATAATGAACAAATATGAAAAGAGAACAAATCAACAAACCTTCACAAGAGATCAATCAATAGAAGGATCTACTCTAGGCTTAGAATCTAACCTTGAGCTTGTGAAAGTTGTAGAAGGCACCACCGCTGAATAAATTACCTTGTTAAAGAGTCACTTCTTTATCAGTTTCTTGTTTTTGAAAGCAGTTGTTGCTAACTCCACTATCCTATACTGCAGTTCGCAGTAGTTAGCTTTCCAATCCCAGCTAATAAAGGTAAGAAGGAAGAGTAATGTAACGTCGCCGTTACAATTCTGCGGTCTGATCTTGAGATCAACGGAGTAACAGAGAATACATGGAGGAGAAGCAGAGTAGGGTAGGAAAGATAGAGAAGCTATGAGAAGACAGATTCTAAAATATCATTTTTCATAAACCATAATCCACGAAAATCCACAAAGTTATACCCGAAGTAAAAACGCAAAGACATAAAACACGCGACAGTAAAATAAGTCTATTACAACATAAAGTGACTTCATGATAAAAATGTCTTTCAATAGAACGCAAACTATCCGTTTACTCCTCCAACTCAGACTTCTTCTCTGTAGCTACAATCTTCCTTGCTATCCTCTTGCTCCTCTTAGCCTTAACATTCCAGTTCTTCAGTTGGTAGGGACTAATAATTTCCTGGGACTTTATATTGCCTTCTCCTTTTTGTGACCCTTCTCCCCAAGGGTCAATATGTGAAAAATGCTTAAGTATAAGTTTTGAATCCTCCCAGGTGGCTTGTTTCTCTGTGTATCCACTCCATTTGACTAGCCACTGCTCAGTAGGGCCTTGTTTATTTGGCTTTGTTCTCCTGTCCAAAACCTGTTCTAGAAACACAACCGCCGTCAGAGCTCATAATGGGGGCTCACCTGATAAAACTTCTCTGGACTTGAGCTTTTCCTTCAGAAGAGAGACGTGAAATACAAGATGAATTTTGGTCTCCACGGGCAAATCAAGCATGTAAGCCACCGTACCAATTCTTTCTAGGACACTGTAAGAACCATAGTATCTAGGAGATAGTTTCATATTCCGTCTAAATTTGAAAGAACTTTGTTTATAAGGATGCAGTTTCAAGTAAACTTGATCTCCAACATGAAACTGGCGTTCAACTCTATTCTTATCAGCATTCATCTTCATCCGCTCTACAGCCTTCACTAAGTTCTCCCTCAGCAAAACCTGTACTTCTTCCCTTTGCTGACGAAACTCCTTTACTGTCAGTCCAGTAGCACCATCAGATATTGGCAATGGAAGGTGTCTGGCCTCATAACCATATAAGGACTTAAATTGAGTCATTTTGGCACTCAAATGATGAGTTGTGTTGTACCAAAACTCAGCCAAGGGCAGCCATCTTGATCAAGAGTGGGGTTGCTGAAAGCACATGCACCTCAAGTATGTTTCTAGGCAATGGTTTACACGTTTAGTTTGTCCATCAAACTAAGGATGATAGGCAGTATTGAGGGACATTTTAACACCAACTAGATTCATCAATTCACTCCGCATCTGACTGGTAAAAACTTTGTCACGGTCTAAAATGATTTCTTGTGGTAATCCATGTAACTTATAGATATGTTTAGGAAGGCCAAGGATACTTTTTATGCTATGTATGTATGAGTCATGGCTACAAAGTGTCCATACTTGCTGAATCTGTCAACTACCACGCATATGAGTTGCTTCCCATCAGATTTTGGCAAACCTTCAATGAAATCTATGCTGACACTTTCCCAAGGAGCTGTGGGAATGGAGAGTGGCTGCAATAAACCAGCATGAGCTGAAGTGTCAACTTTACTTCCAGCACAAACCTCACATCCTTTCACCGACTACTCCACATCCTTACTTAAACCCGGCCAATAGA